>OZ024718.1:82704277-83009277 GCA_964016875.1 Fallopia convolvulus
TCCGTCTTCCAAGGCGCTCATCACCGCGCCGAGTGCAGAGGCAGGCCCTCCCACTCCACTTCCCAATCTCCCTTCGAACTCCTGGCTAAGCCTCCACTGGAGCGCTTGCCCAAAAACACACAGATAATAATTTTCGTTTGAAGGGGTACGATTTTCCCAGTCACACGGGTCAAAGTAGCCAACTCTTCCTCAACACCAGCTACAATGGGCCGTGTCGGAAACGGTACCAACACAGAGAAAACGTTCCAAAATATTTTCCGATAAATCACATTTAAAATCATTAACGCACACAACACACAAGGAGTTCAAAACAATTTAAAAGGTATTCGGGACTAGTTCCCAAAACCCGTCCTACAATATCGATACGCAGTCTAACAAGGGAGAAAAGAACCGAGCAAGTCGAGAAACGACTTACCTCGAACGAAGGATCCTCGGAAAGACGGAACTACGATCTCCAACGAAACGATCCCCTAAAGAATTATGAAGGAAAAGATTGACTTAAAATACGAGCTGAACTAAACTAACCCGATTAGGGTGCCACCTTTATCTCCCCTTAAACAACGAACTTTTATAACGATTTTTGCTAATTAACCTACTAAATCTTAGCTTCTTAAATGTTTTTAACCTATTTATATATTTAAATATTAGCCCAACAACAATTCCCCAAAACTCATTTGTACCAGCCCAATATAAAATTTGCAACCAAATTCGACCCAATATTTGGGCCAAACTCACCCGAATTTACGTACAATTAATTAGCTACTACCTTGCCACTTTACTATAAGCAATTGCCCAACATACTTGTATGTCAAATATAATGATATATACTTAACGAGCTTTTATATCTATTGAAATATACGTACCAAGTTAAGGCTTGTCCTTTTCAAACCCATACATATATATAGCTTGAAAACGCTAGATATATATACTAACCCAAACTATTGGTTACACAGTACTACCTTTCACTAATCAAAGCTAATTTATGTTACTAACCCACACCGGTAAACTACCATGTACTTTCTCACGCCCAATTCAAACTATGACCGCCTTAACTTCATCAATTCAGCACCCCCCTTCTTGCCCGATCCCACAAGAACAGCAACCATGGAGGAACATAAAATCCGCCCATACATGCTATCGAAAAGCTGAACCAAAAGAGGTATGACTCACCGAAAACACTTGATCATTGGCTTTAAGCGGAAGAAGGGTGATATTGTGCGTCCACGACAGTATGTCTCGAAGGCGCTTCCCCGGCGATGACCCTAACGATAAAAATAGAGGAAGGTTCGATTGAAGAGGGGAAAACAAGGCGAACGATGGCAGTCGAAAGAAACGAGAGCGCGATGGCTTACCGGTGGTGGATCACGGTCGTTGGCTCACGGAGTCGCGACGACGGCTGAAACGGAACCACCGAGGTTTCTATTTTTTGTCTAAGAAGAAGAAAGAGTTGGTGGATGGTTGAGAGGGTCGATGCCTCACACTTTACCGTCGTAGAAGGAAGCGGCGTGGTCCGATTCTCTAGGGTTGGTTTGAAGAAGGCGTCGAAATTCTGGTGTTTTAACAAGGCATGCGTGGAGTATATATATATATATATATATATGGCTATAAGATTATAATGATCGGTAAGGATAAGAATTTTTTTATTGTGTTTTGTTAGGATATGGCTCAACCGAATTCAATTATAATTATACTTGGTTTTGAATAATCGGATTTGGTGGGAGAATTTTGTCGAAGGTAGGATTAGGCTTATTTGATAGAAATACTTTATATATTATGGGACTTGTCCAAATGGATTAATAAACCGAGTTAATTGCGGGTCAAGAAAATTCGACCTAGAAAGGAAAAACAAAACTCGATCGAGTTAATGGCATCACTACAAACTCATAATGTCCATATCTCGTTCGGAAAGCCGTCTTAGGTATATCTTCCTCCCGAATCCTCAACTGGTGATATCCTGACCTCAAATCCACTTTGGAGAACACAGTAGCCCCCTGCAACTGATCCAGCAAATCATCAATACGTGGCAGCGGATACTTGTTCTTAATGGTAACTCGATTCAACTCCCGATAATCGATACACAGACGGAGAGAACCATCCTTCTTCTTCACAAACAGAACTGGAGCTCCCCATGGCGACGCACTCGGTCGTACGTACCCCTTCTCCAACAGCTCCTCCAATTGTGCCTTCAACTCCTGCATCTCCATCGGAGCCATGCGATATGGGGCTCTCGAAATCGGCCTCGTCCCCGGTTCCAGCTCAATCCCAAAATCCACCTCTCTCTGAGGAGGTAATCCTGGAAGTTCGTCAGGAAAAACGTCCTCAAACTCGCACACTACCGATATATCCTGAATGTGCGGTTCCGCCTTGTCCCCCTGAAGGACATAACACCAATATCCAACACATCCGTTATTGAGCAACTTGGCGGCTTTCACCATACTAATCATCGATTCGGGCCCCTCCTGCTCTACCTCCTGACACACATGTCTGGTCCCATCATCTGCGGTTACTGTAACCGTACCCCTGTGTGTATCCACAACTGCTCGATAACGCATCATCCAGTCCATCCCCAGAATCACGTCATCATCTGGCGACAACTGCATTACTATAAAATCTGCATACCAATCTCTATTCCCTATCCTAATAGGGCATTGTAAAATCTCCTTATTTCCCCTTATTTTACTGCCGTCAGGCAGCCCCACAACAAAAGATACCCCCTCAGTGCAAGTCAGTCCTAGTCTAGCCACGCAAGCAGAAGACATAAAAGAATGGGTAGCACCCGTATCAAACAGTATGTGAACAGGTCTAGACTGAATCCAAATCGTACCTGTAGCAGTCGGCGCGTGTAGGGCATCGGCCCTCCTCATCTCAAACACTCGGGGCTGATTGCCCCCGGTGTTGCTAACTCCTGCGCCGTGTCCTCTGCCCTGACTCGGTGTCTGCTGAAACTGCTGAGGCTGACGACGAGGCATCTGAGTCACCGTTCCCGGTGAAGATCCCTGTGAAGGTGCCCCCACCGTACA
Organism: Fallopia convolvulus; assembly: GCA_964016875.1. NCBI lineage: Eukaryota > Viridiplantae > Streptophyta > Magnoliopsida > Caryophyllales > Polygonaceae > Fallopia > Fallopia convolvulus. The sequence continues at coordinate 82,707,298 of OZ024718.1, forward strand.
ATACTGCTGCAAATGGCCAGGCTTCCCACAACTGAAACAACTCCTGACCGGCTTCGGACACTGACTCCTCAAATGAGCAGTACTTCCACAGTTGAAGCACTCTCTCTGTCCCCCAATGGGCTGACTCAGACGACGATGGTCCTGACGACCCTGTGGCTGAAACCCTGATCGTTGCGGCTGAGAAGAGCCGGGCCGACTGTCTCTCCTAGATTCTGCCGGGGCAGACAACTTTTGCCTCTTGCTTCCCGTGGTATGCACCTCCAGCTGACTCTGTCGGGTCGTGGCCATAGCATAAGCCAAAGCAGACTGCTGAACGTCTGCCAATGTCATAAGTCGGAGACCAGACACATAAGCACGTAAATGCGGTTGCAACCTTTTCAGAAAGGTCGCAATCTTCAACTCCTCAGTCGGGGCAGCATTTGGCACCGCTGCCAACTCCTGCTGAAACTTCAGAATAGTCTCAGATACTGTGATATTTTCGGGTCCAGCATCCCGAAAAGCAGCCTCTCGTGCCGCCCTCACCACCGGAGGACAATACCGATCTCGAATCTGCCTCTCAAACTCCTCGAAAGTAACCTCAGTTCGGTGGTCCCTACACAGCTCCCACCAGTCAAAAGCGCTCTCCTGTAGCAGACTCTGTACTAAAGACATCTTCCGCTCCTCCGGTGCCTTAATAGAATCCAATGCAGATTTTACTCTCCTCAGCCACTGCTCTACGTCAGAACCCTGAGCTCCAGCAAAGTTCAGTACTCCAGTCTTCCTAAACTCTGCGAGCCACTTATCAGGCTGAGGCTCACGATACTGTCTCCTCGGTTCGACCACCTGATCAACCATCACTGGTCCTCCAGAAGCTGGCGCTGCTCCCAGCTGGGCAGCCAAAATAGAATCTGGTCCAGGTGCCCTCCTCTCAGCTCCTTGTTGCCCTGCAGCTGCGTTCAGATTCGGTGCAGCTCCCGCACCCATCAACGTCTGCAATAACAGCTGAATCGCAGCAGTCACCTCTGGGGCCAATCCTGCTGGTGGTACTCCTCCTCCCACCTGAGCCCCGTTTGCTGGGAGACCTCCTCCAGCGACAGAGGCACTGTCCTCTCGATGAACAGCAGCAGCCACATCCTGACTCTCAGCAACCTCCTCCTGATGGTTATCCTGTTGTACCTCTGGCTCAGCAGCTACAGGGATCTCTCCTCTACCCCTGCCACGACCTCCTACTCGGCCTCTACCGCGGCCTCTTCCGTTAGCTGCAGCAGCTCTAGCTCTGATTGGTGGGGCCATCTATAATAGAAAGTCCCACAGTCAATACTTAAACATTCTATTTTTCAACCTAATTCTTACTATTCTACGTGAGGTTCTTCGGCTGCTGGGGCGGAGTCGCGACGTGTCACCTACCCCCTATATGCAACATGTCTACCCCAGTAAAAACATTTGAAAACACCGGCCGGTTTTGGTTTTAAGTTGGACCTCGGGTACTCTTTGTTGGTCAGTTCCATGTGCCCTGTTGTCAACCTGGCTCTGATACCAATTTGTAACACCCCGACTTCCGTCGAGGCGCTACTAGGGAATAGACCTTACAAGGTACTATTATTTAGGTTGACAACTACACTGTAGGACCTTACAACTCGGGCACGACGAGAAAGCATAATAAAACATCCAACCTTTATTTAATAAAACTTAGAAAAACGTATCATGCATGAATCCCCGAAAATTATAAATAATCAAATACGTCACAACGCCTACTGAACTGAACCATCCGAACCAAAAATAATAAACGAAACACAATACCAACTCTATCTAACAAATATTAAAATCAACATCCTAACTATTATAAATAACTAGTAAAAACCAATCCCACTATGACACGCGCTCTTTACCGCTCCGGCCCGCCATCTTGCCTCGGTTCCTGCACGGCTCCCTGATTCATACCTGGAACTGAAAAATGTTCCCCGAAGGGTCAGCGTCTAATCTACCAAGCTAGAAAGAATATGGAAACTGTAGAACGGTTTGAAATCAGTTATCTACAGTCAGCATACAAATCCACAACCGCAATCATAACTCTAAAGGCCAATACCTAAATTAGTTATATCAGTCACACAAGTCACATACGCATTCACAATCACAATCACAATCACAACAATTTGTAACACCCCGACTTCCGTCGAGGCGCTACTAGGGAATAGACCTTACAAGGTACTATTATTTAGGTTGACAACTACACTGTAGGACCTTACAACTCGGGCACGACGAGAAAGCATAATAAAACATCCAACCTTTATTTAATAAAACTTAGAAAAACGTATCATGCATGAATCCCCGAAAATTATAAATAATCAAATACGTCACAACGCCTACTGAACTGAACCATCCGAACCAAAAATAATAAACGAAACACAATACCAACTCTATCTAACAAATATTAAAATCAACATCCTAACTATTATAAATAACTAGTAAAAACCAATCCCACTATGACACGCGCTCTTTACCGCTCCGGCCCGCCATCTTGCCTCGGTTCCTGCACGGCTCCCTGATTCATACCTGGAACTGAAAAATGTTCCCCGAAGGGTCAACGTCTAATCTACCAAGCTAGAAAGAATATGGAAACTGTAGAACGGTTTGAAATCAGTTATCTATAGTCAGCATACAAATCCACAACCGCAATCATAACTCTAAAGGCCAATACCTAAATTAGTTATATCAGTCACACAAGTCACATACGCATTCACAATCACAATCACACATCAATGAAACTCTTCCTTTGTCCACAATCCGTCTTCCAAGGCGCTCATCACCGCGCCGAGTGCAGAGGCAGGCCCTCCCACTCCACTTCCCAATCTCCCTTCGAACTCCTGGCTAAGCCTCCACTGGAGCGCTTGCCCAAAAACACACAGATAATAATTTTCGTTTGAAGGGGTACGATTTTCCCAGTCACACGGGTCAAAGTAGCCAACTCTTCCTCAACACCAGCTACAATGGGCCGTGTCGGAAACGGTACCAACACAGAGAAAACGTTCCAAAATATTTTCCGATAAATCACATTTAAAATCATTAACGCACACAACACACAAGGAGTTCAAAACAATTTAAAAGGTATTCGGGACTAGTTCCCAAAACCCGTCCTACAATATCGATACGCAGTCTAACAAGGGAGAAAAGAACCGAGCAAGTCGAGAAACGACTTACCTCGAACGAAGGATCCTCGGAAAGACGGAACTACGATCTCCAACGAAACGATCCCCTAAAGAATTATGAAGGAAAAGATTGACTTAAAATACGAGCTGAACTAAACTAACCCGATTAGGGTGCCACCTTTATCTCCCCTTAAACAACGAACTTTTATAACGATTTTTGCTAATTAACCTACTAAATCTTAGCTTCTTAAATGTTTTTAACCTATTTATATATTTAAATATTAGCCCAACAACAATTCCCCAAAACTCATTTGTACCAGCCCAATATAAAATTTGCAACCAAATTCGACCCAATATTTGGGCCAAACTCACCCGAATTTACGTACAATTAATTAGCTACTACCTTGCCACTTTACTATAAGCAATTGCCCAACATACTTGTATGTCAAATATAATGATATATACTTAACGAGCTTTTATATCTATTGAAATATATGTACCAAGTTAAGGCTTGTCCTTTTCAAACCCATACATATATATAGCTTGAAAACGCTAGATATATATACTAACCCAAACTATTGGTTACACAGTACTACCTTTCACTAATCAAAGCTAATTTATGTTACTAACCCACACCGGTAAACTACCATGTACTTTCTCACGCCCAATTCAAACTATGACCGCCTTAACTTCATCAATTCAGCACCCCCCTTCTTGCCCGATCCCACAAGAACAGCAACCATGGAGGAACATAAAATCCGCCCATACATGCTATCGAAAAGCTGAACCAAAAGAGGTATGACTCACCGAAAACACTTGATCATTGGCTTTAAGCGGAAGAAGGGTGATATTGTGCGTCCACGACAGTATGTCTCGAAGGCGCTTCCCCGGCGATGACCCTAACGATAAAAATAGAGGAAGGTTCGATTGAAGAGGGGAAAACAAGGCGAACGATGGCAGTCGAAAGAAACGAGAGCGCGATGGCTTACCGGTGGTGGATCACGGTCGTTGGCTCACGGAGTCGCGACGACGGCTGAAACGGAACCACCGAGGTTTCTATTTTTTGTCTAAGAAGAAGAAAGAGTTGGTGGATGGTTGAGAGGGTCGATGCCTCACACTTTACCGTCGTAGAAGGAAGCGGCGTGGTCCGATTCTCTAGGGTTGGTTTGAAGAAGGCGTCGAAATTCTGGTGTTTTAACAAGGCATGCGTGGAGTATATATATATATATATATATATATGGCTATAAGATTATAATGATCGGTAAGGATAAGAATTTTTTTATTGTGTTTTGTTAGGATATGGCTCAACCGAATTCAATTATAATTATACTTGGTTTTGAATAATCGGATTTGGTGGGAGAATTTTGTCGAAGGTAGGATTAGGCTTATTTGATAGAAATACTTTATATATTATGGGACTTGTCCAAATGGATTAATAAACCGAGTTAATTGCGGGTCAAGAAAATTCGACCTAGAAAGGAAAAACGAAACTCGAATATTACATATATCATATGTGCATAAATTGATTAAGAAACATTATCCTAATTAAAGCAAACATTATACTAGTGTTAATTAATTATGGCTCCCTGGACCCTGAATGCGAGGGATAGTGGTGATCGATCGAGTGGAGTCACCATTGATGATCCCGGTGCACTTTCATTCTTTTATTTTATTTCCTACGTATAATGAAATAAACAATATAACAAGGATTATATAAATGAAGTATGTCGTCGTGACATGGAGAATTCGAAACTTACGAGTCTATCTTTCTAAACTCACGCGTTACGAGTATAAATAGGAATTAAAATGAGTTGATCAATAAGCTGAGCTACATAGTAGTGTAGGAGCATATATATTTGAGAATTTTATACTTTGTATATAGAGTGTTTTAATGGAGGGTTAATTTCCAATGTTTTAAAAAACGCCTAACAGACCTTAGTAGAGAGGGCTAACACATAGACGGACAGAACACGGTCATAGACGAGTACTTAAAAGATGTAAACACTTAAACGAGTTAGGATCTTTTCACACTTAGACAAACCTAAAATAGGAATTTTAGAGCTTTTATACTTTAAAACGCCCCAAGTTAATCAAAAAAGTCTAAAATGTTAATTAAAACCGATCCAACTTAATTTTAGACGTTATAAAACTAGGTCTTCACATTTTATAAATAGAGTTTTATAAACTTCGTTATGGGTTTTCTTTACAGTTTTTTTTTCGTATCGCCTTTATTAACGCTTTCCTCCGTGAATCTTTGCTCTCCTCAGCAGGATCTTCTACCTCTGTTTCCCTCCTTGGGTTCAATCTTATTCAATTCACCTCTCCTTAATTTCTCTCCTCCCCCCCCCCCCCCCCCCCCAAAATCGAATATTTCAACATTTCAAAAGCAAGCGTTTACTAATGACTCTCCCACCTCATCTCCCTTCTTTCCACATTTTAAAAAGAAAAGATTTTTTCCACCACAAAAAAAAAAAAAAAGATTTTTGTGTCTCCACACGCTCCCTTTCATATATTCCCTTCTCTTCTTCCCTCTTTCTTTACTCTCTGCTTTTCTCTTTCTCTGATTCTTCTTCTTCTTCTTCTTCTCTTCCTATAAACACCCTCTCCAAGATTTGCGCTTTCACAATTACCAGTTTATTAACCACCATAATCTCCATCACAAACAAGTGAAATTAAAATCGAAATGGGGGTTTCTGAAAAGTCGTCACAGGTAAACAAGGATTCATCAAAAAGGGGCGAGCTTGAATCAAACCATCATCATAATAAATGGGTAATCGCCGGAATTCAGATTCGGGCGCCTCTGAAGCCCATTCAAATCACCAAGAAGCAGAGGTTTTCCGGCGACGGCGACGAAGAGGAGTGGTGCTCCACCACGCCAACGTCGGAGGACGCCAGGATTCCGGCGAAGGCGGGCCCTCCGCCGCCGCCCAGGAAGCGGAAGAGTGCTCCCGCCGCCCGTGGGTGCGGCGGCGGCGGCGGCAAGGAGTTCTTCTGCCCGCCGGATCTGGAGACCGTTTTTGTACGGCGCCATGTCGCTTGAATCCGCGTTTAATTCGGTAATTGATTTGACTAGCGTGTGTAATTCATTGTCGATCTATTCGGCCGTGTAATTCGGTTAATTAGAAGAATTCGCGCATAATTGAATTTCTCGTTTTTTTTTTCTGTTTAATTTACTGTATTTTTGTTGTTGTTTTTGAAATGAATTGTTCTTGCAGACTTTCAATGTTAGCTGTATGTAGCTAGCTAACATCTCTATAGGATTCCATGTACAGAGTGATCGATCAGTGAAATAAATATTTTATTTTTGTCATGTCTTTGTGCATATGTTCATTTAAATTCATGCAACACTAGTACACTACGTACGATTTTTGTATATATTTTTTTTCAATATTGTTCTTGCACTTTTGTTGAACAATTAACAAGAACAAAATTGTTATATATGGATTATGAATTTTTAGCTTAGTTTCTGCCGAATAAAAGCCAGCCCTATAGTTTTAATATAATTTGATTAGACTAGATGGATTCAAAATATCGAAATATCGTATAGGTTAATGCGTCACAATACCTATAAAATGCAATTATATTACGTATATACTTCCTCCGTTCAGAAATAATTATCACCGGTTTCATTTAAGCACCTAATTACAATAATATTCTAAATCTTCCGTGAAAATTAATTAAGTAAAAATAATAGTGGCCTTATTAATTAAGTAAAAATAACATGGAGTATTAAATTATTATTATTTTGGAAAAATATAAGGATGAAATGAAAATTACTTGTAATATTTTTAAGAAAGAAACAACAATTTCATGATGTAACTTGCACGTACGTTTAATTTCAATAAAGGGACATTTTGTGGCTCACAAAAGAACTAAACTTGGGATTGTCAAGAAATTAAGCATGCAATTAACTAGTAACTTAATTGTACACATACTTTTCAAGTTTTCACCTTTAACACCCTCAATAAGGCTACTTTTGAGCTTGAGTTAATTTGGAGAAGAGTGTAAATATGATTGGATAAGATTGGTAGAGTGTTAAACTAAACAAATCGATCTCTTTTGGCCAGCCTTCTTACACAAACACACACTTTATGCTTGTGCATATGATGAGCACATGCAAGGTTCAAAATAAGGATACCTCAAGAGCTAGCATAAAGCCAAACTATCCAAAAAAAAAGACCAATAAATCAAAAGAAAAAAAATACCCATGTAGTAAAAATTAAAGAACAAAAAAAGCTTGAAAGGTAGCAAATCATATTCCTTTTCATGAGAAGGGAATAGATGCTCTTAAAGATGCTTTACAACTTACATTTGCATAGTGATGTTTCATGTTCAATGTTCTATATATTGATTGACTTCTAGTAAAAGAGAAAAAGAAAATTTGCCCTCTTTAAGTTATCACTTTCCACTCTTGCCAATGGCAATGCCAACTCAACTACTCAAGGCAAATATTGATCCTATGATGAGTAATGAAGAATATGAACTCTTTTTTTTAGCTTTTTAAACCGGCCCCTACTTTCTTTTCTAGCTCATCTTTTCATCCTTTTCACTCTACTTTCATGCATGTGTACAAGTTATGCATAGAGATTTGTCTCCTCCAATAGTGTTATACATACTTTTTTGAACTAGCTACCAATAGTACTATAGATATGTATATATTGGCTATTTTACATATTTATTGTGAATTTAATTAAAAATGACTATGCAAAATATACACATATATATATGTAGATTTGTCTCCTTCAAATTAAATGACAAAAGTGTTATAGGCTCATATATGGGCATATGGCTATTATTTCTAAAAGTATAAGATGTAGTATAGTCTTCAATGTGTTTGATACACTTTTTTTTTTTTTATATAAAAAAGAATATGAAATTTTAATTTACTACTATATATATATTATATCATTGGACAATCACATACCTAGAGGCAGAGACGAACCCAAGATTTAAAATTTAGATATGCTAATTTTCATCGAATTTTTCTACGTAGGTTAAATTATCTTAATTTAACTAATTTACTACTAAATTTACCTTAAATTTACTATTTTTTACTAAATTTACTTATTTTTTTTTGTAGGGTTCCGTCCCTACCTATAGGAAAGGATGCAAATATTTCTTCCCACGTATGAAATTTTAACTTCCTATATAATATATCATTGGACAATCACATTTCTAGAGGGGTGGGTGCAATTTAATTCCCACATATTTTTAATACAACTTTGTGATACTAGCTAGCTGGTTAATAAAAAATTTTTATTATTTCATTTCATTTCCGTGAAATAAGTTTATTAATTTCCAACATGCTTAAAAATTCAAAATATGCACTTTTAAAAGAAGACTTTCACAAGTCACTTCCGAGAACATGCATATAGTTTTGAGTTGAATATTTTGGATTTTTAAAACTCCACAATATAATTATTTTTTGTCGAAATATGTATATTACTTTTATTTTCTCTATACATATTGATATTTAATTTATTTATACATACGTATATATAAAGATGATTTCATACACATGCCTTTCAAATTTGAAAGAGGATGTGGTGTAATGAATTTTAAAAAGTTGATGGAATATTTAGCATGATAACATACATAAAAATGGAACCTTATCGGAAAATTTAATAAAAATAACATGGCCCATAATACACATGACCCACCACTTAGGGTTAAGCTAGAGAGAAACTAGAAAGCACTCTCTTAAATACAAAGACAAAAGACATGTGGGTACATATGAGGAAATTTTAGAATCCTATGTAAACACCGATCGAAGAAGGTGATTTAAATTTGACAGTTACCCCCCTCAATTAATACCCGACACGACAAATGTTTATATTTGTATGTTTTTCTCAATTAACCTATACCTAGTTTTACATAGATCGAATTCGAATCGAAAAAGATCGAGCCTTCTAGTTTATAGAGATTGGCCAATCATTCAAGTTTGAACGATCTATTATCTATATATGGCTTTTAAAGTTAAGAGACCATCATCATTTGTTCTTTGCTTTTCTTCATAGAGATATCGGAATATTGGAGAAAAAAAACCTAGCTTGAAAGATATACAAAAATAAAGTTTTCTATCTAAAAGTGAAATTGATTGACGGTAGAAAACATTATAAGCTTTGTTTGATGAATTTACATCACCAAAGTTTTGATGTTATTAAGTTATTTTTATATTTTACTAATTAAGTTTGTGCCCTACCTAGGAATCACAAAAAAATCTATGGGAACAGGGATCCGTGTAAACTTGTTGATCCTTAACAGACAGGGATTCTCTGAATTGGTGGGAAACGGGACGGAAATTAATTTCCTATCCTCAATTTAAAACAGGGCAAGGGCTGGAAATGCATTCCCCAACCCGCCCAATGTGCACCACTACCCCTACAACTCTTCTACAAACACAAATATGTAACAACAAAAATTCGAATTTGTAACAATATTTTTAGAGAGGAGAATTCTTTGACAGATGATATAGCTAGCTAGTCTTATTTTTTCGCTAAATTTTTTATATATTGACTGACCCGTCGTCAAAGGGTTTATTTTTTCTTAAATGATTTTAGGGGTACAGTTTGACTATCTTTCATTTGATATCTACTTAGCTTTTGGTTGCCAACCCGATTCACCGGAGCTTGACTAACACCAACTATTTTCGAATCTGACCCACGTCGCTCACCTATAGCTTTAATGGGCGAGTCTTCCAACAGGAGTTTTCTGTATCCATAAAATTTTGAACTCGAGACTTTTCTTAAGCGGAATCAAGCCGCTTACCACTTGTACCAACTCCCGTTGGTAAACAAAAACTCAAATTACCCGGGTCTTACTTAACTAGAGAGACGAACTATTAGTGCAAATACTTTCACTTAATTTAGAGGTGATGTTGAGTTCATCCACCTAATGTAGAGTAAGGCTTCGTTCGGCATTTTGTAGCTGAAGCTTTTTTCACCCATTCAACTAGCGGAAAAGCAAGAAACTTGTGAGGAGGAGCTTCTTGAAGCCACTCAAAATTCCGCTCCTGCTAGCTGAATCCGCTCCCATTCCGCTACTACCGAACAAAGCCCAAGTATTGAAAGAATTTTGATAATAGACAAAACGCAATAGTCCAATTAACCCCGAGCACATGCATAGGGATCGGAGCCACACTTCTGACAAATTAAATCGAATTGAATTCTAGCCAACACGTCTCAAGCAAAGCAAACCCCTTGCAATTCAAACGTCACCTTTCTTTGATTCTTTACCTGTGGTACCAATAATTGGACCTTCTTTATCCTATTATTATTGTTACATTTATATTAGTTGTTAAACTTTTGCTTGTGTTGGTAATCACATGGGAATCGTACTAATTGTATATGATTTGGGACACATTAATGCTTATTGTACACTTGCCACTAGGGTTGTTTGTTCACTAGACGTCTTGTGGCGGATAAGATTGAACGTTAACATATAATAGTAATTAATTGAAAAAGATAATTTTGGATGATGTAATAATATCTCGAAGAGGAATCAGGATCAATCAACAAATGTAAAATATTATAAGTACACTGTTAAAGGCATATGCCTAGAATACTTTACCTAACTAGTCATATAAATTATACATAAGTTTGGACTATATTAACCAAGTTATCCACAAGTTCGTTATAAAGATGAGAGAGTTAATGCTTTTCATCTATGTAAGAAAATGCATTTATTTATAGGCTATAATTGGCTTAAACTTGTGGTGTCATGTCCGATAATAAATATTAAAACTATTTTATTAGTTAAGGAAATTAAAAAATATTCTAAAATATTAAAACTATTTGGTTGTAGTGTTAAACCAATTTAAATAATCAATCTTTATAAAGATATTAGACATGATTAAGACAATTTTATATATGTAATAATTATGAATAAAGTAATTTTAGATTATGTAATAATCAACAAATGAGAAAAACATATATAAGATTAATTAGCCAAATTAATTTTCATACATGATATAATTAAATAAATGACATGTAGGATAGAAGTGTTCGACTCTAGTTAGTATATTGATATATAGTTAAGAAAAAATGTGTATATATATAAAAAATACTGCATTAGATAATAAATTTTGGAAAAAAAAGGGTACATGTAAATGTAACATCACATTCGCTCCCAAAAAAAATGTTAACATCACATATGAAAACAAAAATTGAGTAATTAATGTAATAAGTTTTTAAGTACATATCCCACCGTAATAAGTGGGCTATGCCATGAATGGACCAATTACCATGCAACAACAAGTAGAAGAATGACAAGGTTTCATTTTTGTTGGAGTAGTTACTATTACAATTTTACAGCATTTAAAACAATTCTATCTAAGAATTAGACAGAGATAAAAGTATAGGACATGCTTATTGAGCTGTTTGTGATTGTGACCCCATTAATATTTTTTTCAGGGGAGAACAAGTTAATGTGTTTTGAATTAATCATCATATTTAGGGCTCGTTTGGTAACGATATCAGATATGAGATATTTGTATCGGTATATCGGATATCGATATCGGATATGTGATATCATTTATATATCATATCCCTCATACCTCTTTTATTTGGGGTATATCAAATATCATGGAAAATGCCTTGTTTTGATATCAGGGGTATGGCCCGATATCCATATACTCCCATACCAAACACTAGATATGGCCTGATACCGATATTTGAATCCATATACTTACATACCAAACACAAGATATGTCCCGATACCGATATCTGATATCAGGATATCAATACCAAACGGGCCCTTAATGAGCAGTATTGTTTTTCTATAATAATTTGTTTTGTTGATCGAGTAATGTAGGTATAGAACTTACGTATAGTCAATGTTCTAACAAACGCTAGGCGGACCCTAGACGGAGAGGGACTGCCTAGTGCCTAGGCGGCCTAAATGGACGCCTAGACAAACTAGACTTGACGGACTAGCACGTTCCAGCGCCAAGACGAGACCTAGACGGAGCTAGGCGGAAATTTTTAGAACCGTACATATAGTCCTAGACAAGAATGGAGGAGGCAACTCAGGCTAGTGTTTGATTGGCTAGCTACCCTCTAAGAAAGATTTCGATTTTGTAGTTAATCAAAAACTTGGCTCATTCGGCGAAACACTTCCAACAACAATTAATGTGTTTGGATAGCAAAGAATAATGTATTATCTTGGAATTATAATATTATTTTATACAAAATCGCATTAAATTTTGTATTATAAAGACAATAAATTATTGGATACGATCCAAACACACGCTATATCTCACCGTAATAAGTGGGCTATATCACGAAGTGACCATCCAACAACACTTAGAAAAATGACAAGGTTTATTTTTTGTTGGTTTCTAAGTCTACCGTTCACTTGTTACCATAAGCTTGCAGATTTTTGTTAAGAAACAAAATGGTTGCTTTTCTTGACTGTCATTTGGTCAATATACCCACCATGATTGTGACTGCTCCCTAGCTTGGATGGGATAAGATAATGGTGGCACATTGGCAATTGGACGGTCCAAAATTTTGAGTTCCAAACCGACAAAAATCAAACTGAACTGAAAACCCAAATTTGGTTTAAGTTGAACCGAAAACTGAACCGTATTGGTTCGGATTCGGTTTTATCGATTTCAAGCAGATAAAAGGTTATGCTTTGGTAAAATCGAATCGAAACTAAATTTCTAAAACCGAACTGAATATTATCAATTTGGGTTCGGTTTAGTTCAGTGAGTTCGGCTTAAAATTTTGGTTGATCCGGTCCGGAATTATTGTTTGCCAAGCCCTATGAATAACTATTTACTTCTAGTGGCGTACCTCAACCAACAATGGGCCTAAAAGAGTAAAGCCCAATGGGCCTTCAGCCCAGCTACTCGTATGATAGCAAGTCCATTCGGAAAAAACCCATGATGCCACATTTCACTCTCTCATGTAGCTTGCTAGTCGCATTGTTATCGTATGCAACCAAAAAGGAGGAATGTGTATCAAACTTGTAGCATAATGCACAATCAATTCCACTAAAAAGATACAACCAATGGGCAATTGGGCATATAAACAGCTTGAAAACTGCGAAGCTTCAGCAAATTTAAAACACACTTCAAATGCAAGCGGATGAACAATCAACGCCAGACAAGCTTCAGCAGATTGATAAATTACTCAAAATGAGAACGTATTGATTGATATCAACGTCCACCAGATCACATTCAATTATCCATATTGCAAATGGTCAGACCTTAAAAGAAACCTAGAGAAACATTTTCAATCACTGAATCATAAAATTACGCATCATCACCACATTCAGCAAGGGCTAAACAGCAAGCATGTCCCAAATTCCATTGATTTGGGCAATCTTTCTGTAAATGTGAGCATATTCCATAGCAGATCAGTGAATTCAATAGCTTCAAAACGTTCACAAATATCCCAAAAGCCCTAACGAACATAAATTATGCATCATCCCCAAATTGAGCAAGAGCAAAACAGCAAGCATATCCCAAATTCGATTGATTTGGTCAAATCAAAACGATATAAAGTAATAAAGACGCAATCTTTCTGTAAATGTGAGCATATATCATAGCAGATCAGCGAATTCAACACCATCAAAACGTTCACAAATATCCCAAAAGCCCTAACGAGCAACACAAAATCCTTAACTGATCTCAAAATTTAAAAAACAAAAAAACGAAACGAACCAAAAACCTAAGCGGTGAGAACAACAGCACCACCGGCCTCCTTGATCTTCTTCTCAGCAGTCTTAGAGATAAGCTTCGCCTTTACAACAAAGGGCTGGTTCGGAGGCAAAGCCCCCTTTCCTAAGACCTTGAAGTAGCCGAATTGCGTGACATCGATCAATGGAACATTGTCCTTTGAAGCCTTGTCCTTGACCTCCTGAGGAAGAAGAGACCAGAGCTGCTCGACGTTGACCTTGGGGCAGAAGAACTTGTTGCGGAGCTTGTGGAAGTATCGCATACCGACCTTGCCGAAGTAACCGGGATGGTACTTGTCGAAGAGGATCCGGTGGTGGTGCATACCTCCGGCGTTACCGCGACCTCCGGGATGCTTTCGGTGCTTTCCGATACGCCCATGGCCGGCGCTCACGTGACCTCTCTTCTTCCTGTTCTTCCTCAGACTGGTCGTCATCTTCGCCTCTCGATTTCGTCGCTCTCTGTGGAGATGTGGGGAAGAGGCGCTCAAAGAAATTAGGGTTTCTATCGAAGGGGTTTTTATTAGCGGCAATTGTTAGGGTTTCTGATTGTCAAATGAAGTTTTGGGCTTCTGAAAATGGGGGCTTTCATATTGATTGTATTGGGCTTTTCTGACGGTTTATAAGTTCACGGATTGGTTAAAATCACCATTTTTTTTTGGTAAACTTAAAATCACCGTTTATTAAAAAAAAAAACACAAATCCAAAGCCAACTTATTAAATATCTGATTTACGTTTAATTAGGCCTTGTTTGTTTCTATACTCATGGTTTAATGAATGAAGTTAGAATCAGTCAAACTTATATCAATGTTTGTTTTAATTAAGAGATGAAAATGAATGATTCTCATACCATTAAAATAGATTAGATTTCATACACGTTCCAAAGTTAAGGTATGAGTGATTCCTATTTCAACTTGATATCTCATTCAAACCCAATTCCGTGTATGGAAACAAACGAGGCCTTAACGGGTTGGCATAGTGGTGCAAGATCCTCCTACCTTTATACGAAAGAAGAGCGATCTATATAACAAGTATCGTGTTTGAATCTCTCATGTGGTAAATTTTATTGGGTTAGCGACAACCGAACTAAGAACTAAGATTAGTCTTCCATCGATGTGAATTGGGTGACACTTTTTGGCAAGAGGAAAGAGAGGCGGTTAAATCAAGGTTCTACCTCTAATGACTTACATGTCCTTCAAATGAAAGTTTAAAAAATAAATCCGAGTGCAAAAAAGTAAGCTATTGTCCTTATATTAAGCTGTCCTTTCATTCTTCCATTAATCTCAAACTCGATCTACACCAATTAAGCAGCTTATAAAACTCCAAAAATCAAATCCTTTTACAAGGGCGTACAATATCCGATCAAAAAATTTATGATGATCGAACTTCTAAATTCCATCTACCAATTAAGCCACACATCTCACATAACAAATCCTAAGATCTTGGTCAATATCCAAGTGTAAACAACAGCTAAGCCAGCTCCAACAGGAATCGTAATCGCCCAAGAAGTAACAATCTCTCTCACAGTCTCAGCTCTCACGCTATTCAATCCTCTCGCGAATCCGACGCCCATCACGGCCCCCACAAGCGTATGCGTCGCCGAGATCGGGAGCCCCAATTTGGACGCAAACAGAACCACCGACGCCGCCGCAAACTCCGCCGCGAAACCCCTCGTCGGAGTAAGCTCCGTGATCTTCTTGCCTATGGTGGCAATCACCCTGTATCCCCACATCGTGAGCCCCGCAACGATCCCGAATCCGCCCCACGCGAGCACGTCGATCGGTATGACGATGTCGGGCGCGCCGGGCGCGCCCGGCGCGCCTTGGAGAATAGCGAGCGCGGCGGCGAGGGGGCCGACAGAGTTTGACACGTCGTTTCCTCCGTGCGCGAAGGACATGAAGCAGGCGGAGAGGATCTGCATGTAGCCGAAGACGCCGTAGACGATCTCGAGCTGGGTTCCGGTGGGCCCTGCTATGTCGGAGAGGAATCCTAGGGACTTGGTTTGGTCTGTTGGGTCTTGGTCTTGTTCTTTTTGAGCTGTTGATGATTTGTTGAGGAGGTGGCCGAGTTGTTTTTTAATGACTCTGTAGACGATTGCGGCGCCGATGGCGCCGGAGGCGAGTGCTTGGAGGAGGGCGAGGGATGGGGTTTTGCTGAGTGGGAAGGCCATGAAGGAGATGGATGTTACTCCGAGGAAGACGGCGATTGGGGCGGAGGCGGCCGCTGCTTGCCCGGGATTTGGAGCGCTGTACACGAACTAATGCAACAATGAATGAATTCAAGTTAGATGAGTTTTTGATTTGGTGAGCTCTTTTTAGTAGCCAAAGTCACTAGTAAGTTGCAATGTGTGTATTAATGAGATAGTTGATCTTGTAAGGTAAGTGTTACTTATGTAAGTTCCTAGTGTGTTTTTTGGGATATTGTAAAGCTCAATGGATCGATTGCGGTACAGAAATCTAGTATGATTCGTCCTAAAACCAATTGAAATAAAAGACTTTGTCCGCCAACTTCATAAACCAGGCCTCTTCCTATCTCTCGATATATTGATAAGTGGATTTTCTATACGAGATATGTTACCGATGTTGTCTCATAACATATAGCATTAGTACTTACCATTGTAACAAAAGTACATTGACTGCTTTGTTATAATGCTACAAACTACATTACATTATTGGTAACACTGCTCATAGTAGAAGATTCAAACTGGCTTTTAGTAGCTAAGTCATGATTTCTTAGAGCTAGTGAGTTGTAATGTGTGTATATGGTCAATGGGATTGCTGATCAAAATGTGAGGCAGGTGTTAATTATGTTAGTATCTAGTACAAAATGTTTAGGTGGGATTTGTTGCTGATAAAAATGTAATGCCAGAATAGTTAAATGGAATGTTTTATGTTGTGAGCATAGAGGAAGTACCCTGCGGATGCACTTGTAAACAAGGAATGAAACGGCTGCTCCAAGTAGAGGGGAAATGACCCAGGATGATGCAACGCGTGCTAGTGAACTCCAGAACACTGCATTGGCTCCTCCATAAACAAGGCCGAACCCAACCATTGAGCCAACGATGCAATGTGTTGTTGAGACAGGCCAACCAAAGTAAGAAGCCACCTAAATAATGGCATTGTAACCAAAGTAAGAATACTTAGCCAGACATTAAAACAGGTTCATAGTAATCCTGAATAAGCAAGAAAATCCTCCTATTTTGGGCCATGCTACACAAATGATGACTCAAATATGTTCCATTGTGTCTTGAAGGATAATGTCATTCAAACTATCCTTAGAAAACCCCACACTTGACCAAACCAATTTCATAATAAGTCCTGAATAAGTAAGAAATCCTCCTACTTGTGTCATGTGAGTAATAATACACAGAACATGACTGAATTTAGTATTTTATGCTCCATTGTGCCTTGAAAATAAAGAATCATCCAAATGGAGCTATCTATATAATTTATGCTCAAATTATAATCCTTTTTTAAATCATCAGACAGAGGTAAGAAAAGTTCCCAAATATACCTGCAACCAAGTTCCAGCAGCAGCAAGAGAAGAAAGCAATCCTGCAAACAAAAGCATATCCTTTCCTTGAAATACACCAGCAACCAAAATCCCCTTCTGCATTGTGCTAGTCACATGAGTTCCCATCAACAAGGCACCAGAGAACTCGAGCACGGCAGCAGTCACCACAGCTTGCCTAAGTGTCAAAGCCCCCGATCCGACAGATGTCCCCATGGCATTGGCCACATCATTGGCTCCAATGTTCCAGGCCATGTAAAACCCAAACAGAAGAGTAGCATAAGACAACAGTCTAGTCTTGAGTGCTAATCCTTGGCCCAAAGAGCTCATAAAGAAAGGCACTATCAATGCACCAAAGGCTATGCATAGTGATATTCCAAATGCTGTTTTAGATGATATGTTAAAGGCCTGAGCCATTCCTTGCACTTCACCGGATTTCGGTTCATTGTTGGGAGTACTGATTTCTTGTTCATCTGATTCGGCGAAGGAAGATGAGGAAGCTGAAGGGTGAGTTATGAGTTTTGAGGTTTTTAGCCTCAGAATTGCATAAGGGGATTTGGGTGGTTGAAATTCAGGCTTCAGAAGACATCCCTTCTTGAAAGGAAAGTTGGGTTCTTTTCTTGGAAGGTGATAGGTTTGAGCTTTGTAGAGAAGACATTCTGGTGTTATACTGTTTCTTGTGGAAGATAGACAGTAAGAAGGAGCCATGGCCTTCAAAAAATTGAGAAAAGAAAGAAGAGAAGTACCAGATTGGAATGGATGTGCAGGTGATTGATTATTCGATCCGGGTCATGGAAATGGATTCGATTTGGAAATTGATTGCGTTTGGTGTGTAAATTATGCTTGAAAGAAAGGGATGTGAGAGTGCAAATTGGCTTTGTTGCTTTTGGTTTGTTCTGGATGAGTGGTAGGTGAGTATTGGCTTCCTTTCAAAACCCCTTCACCACCACACAATCACACCAGCACCACCAGAAAAAGTCACAGTTTGATTCCTGTAAGAGATTTGGTCTCATCATTTGACTTTATGCTGACCTTGGCCACTTACCTTCCAATTTCAGCTTGAGACTTCTACATAAGGAAAAGAGAGAGCCTTGGTTGAAACTTTCTCTGTCATGTACTGAAAAATCTTTGAGATTAATGTCACAGATAGATGCAGAAATATCTAATCTTGAGGATAACATGAAGCAAGATTGCAAATCTAAGTGGATAACGAACAAAACGTCCTACTGGGGATAAGGTGGCACACTGTCTGGGAGTGGACCTTCAAAACGGGCCTGATGATAAAAAAGACTCATTTTTTGGGCTAACGGCCCAATTCAGGTATTCGGTATTGGCTCCAGAAAAGGGTTCGCTTGATTCATGTCTTCTTCCCTGCTCGCGCTCTTCTAGTTCGGCGACGGCGGAGCTCTCTATCAGAAGCATCGTCAATTGAACATCAGTACGCTAGCAATTTATCGATTCTTAAGAGGTTTGTTTCCTATTATCCCTTCTAGTGTGCAATTGATTGATTCTTAAAAGTTCAGTCATCTGATAAACAACCCTTCTAGTGTGCATATCTTCTCTACCTCGTCAAAGTCTACAAATTCGTCCCCAAAATTGATCGGTTTGAACTTGTCCTTCTCAATTGAATTTTGTGTCTAACGTCTTTATGTCAACTGTGGTTCTTATTTCTCAATTGAGAAAGATCCAAATTTTCATTGTTTTTGTGCTGCTGGCGCCTGGCTGAGAACTACTCGACGGGGTTTATGTTTAGTTTAGTGAAATAAGGCTAGAAACTGGGAAAGTGGTGTCCAATTCCAGTGTTTATGATTTTAATTACTTCATTTCTGTTACTGATTGCAACTTTTAGCGTAAAGAATGATCTTTTAATTGGATGGAGAGTAGTTATCTGCAATAACCAGTGGATTTCTTCTTCTTATCTTTAGAGTTTAGGGTGCAGAGAAGAGATAGAAAGTAGGTTTAGTACTCTTTGCTAAGTTTTGATTGATAGATTGTAGTTGAACCTCCTTGCTTTGTGATGCAGGGAAGAAACATTACATATACAATGGCCCAGAATACCAGGAGGAAGCCAAACATTTTGATAACCGGAACACCGGGCACTGGAAAGACAACAATGTCATCAGCCTTGGCTGAGGCTACACAGCTTAAGTGCATAAACATTAGTGAATTGGTCAAAGAAAAGAACTTGCATGATGGTTGGGATGAGGAATTCGATTGCCATGTCATTAACGAAGACTTGGTATGTATCTCAAACACTTTTCTTTGAGCAGTCATCATGTTTCATTACATAGGAAAAAAAAAAGATTTGTCCTTTGCAGGTTTGTGATTAGCTTAGACATTTGCAGGTTTGTGATGAGCTTGAGGATAAAATGGAAGAAGGCGGCATCATTTTGGATTACCATGGTTGTGACTTCTTTCCCGAGCGTTGGTTTGATAAAGTTGTGGTGCTTCAAACAGACAACACTTTGTTATATGATCGGTTGAGTAAAAGGTAAAATGATCAGCTTCATATTTCTGTAATTTTCTTGCTTGCTGAGTTATTTATGCTGTAAATTCTTCAGCGAGCGCATTGTTGTTGTTTCTTTGAAGGGGGTACGAAGGGTCAAAGCTATCGAACAATATTGAGTGCGAAATCTTTCAAGTGTTGCTGGATGAAGCCAAATCAAGTTACCCAGAAGATATAGTAGTGGCTATGAAGAGTGACACCATTGATGACATAAGTGGAAACATTGCAAGCTTAACAGAGTGGATAGCAAGCTGGCATCCGCGGTAAAACGAGGCCATTCAGTTGGATGAAACCATAGCAAGATCATAACATTACATAAAAATGGTGTCTTTTGTGGTGTTGTCTAAATGTTGTGTGTGGCTAATGTCTGTATCATTATAAGGGGCATTGTTTTTTGTAAGAATTGCTTGATGTTGGATGTTGCATGTTCACATTGAAATTAATTACTCATTTTCTTCAGTGGCTATGGCTAATATTTGTACCGGTCTCCAATTGAGTTGAGTGTTAAAGCAGGAGGAACTTTCTTGGCTGTTAACCATTTTCTTTGAATGCTTGATCAGAGAGATAAAGAGGCTTTGATCTTCAGGTGTTCTAAGTTATAGTTATAAACTCTTCTTGGATTCTATTGTATGAAACCAATTTTCTTCCTTTGGACTACTTCCTTGTTAGTTTGATCTGATAAGAAGATTTTGAAGTGCGATGAAACCGAAGAATCATCAGAAGCAGTGTTTTTTTTTTGTAAGTTGTGGTCTGTAGAATCAAAGTAGTGGCTCTTATGAAGTTAGGCCCAAACGAGGTTAAACTCTCTTATGGGCCTAAAGTTTGTGATAAACCCGCCTAAATCCTTATTACTCCAACGTTGGTACAAAAAAGTAGTGGGAAAAAAGATTGTTTTGACGCTATTTTGGTCATTTTATTCGTATTTTTACCCGTATTAATTAGGAGATCAATTATTGAAAGAATTTACAGCAAATATCACTATTAAATGTGAAAAGTTATATTTTGTTAGATGTAAAATATTGTACTTTCTAATAAAAATGATAGAGAAATAATTATAAAATCATGAAATTACATTATTTTAAAATAATTATATTTATATATGAAGGACAATTATTTCAGAAGGGATAGTTTTCACTAAATTGTGTCGAATATAAAGTCATTAGGGAGCTATTTATGGACAAGCACCGTCATCTGAACCCGCCAGCTAGTCAATTCCAATCCTTGATTCGTCTCATCCTTTCATTTTCAATCAATTTTTTTAACTAGTAGCATGAGTATTATTTGTGTGCTTGCGAATATATAATATGCCAGTGGAAGTGATTAATTAATTTAAATTAATCTCACATTTGAACAATCAAAACGCATAAAAAGAAGTTAGGATTATTGCAATGATTTTGATTATAAAAATGGGGTTAATGTAGAAATAAATTGGGTTAATTAAAGAGAGTGAACTGCAAAGGCAGGCATTGAAGTCAACTGTTGCACGGGCAAGCAGCCGCCATGGTAACTGGTAAGAGCACGAGCACTCAGTGCCTACTTCTCTTCTCAATTAATACTTCCAGCTTTTGTCGCTTTTTTCGATCTTTGGAAACCCAATTTTCTTTTAATGAGTAATAATTTCAAGCAATCTACTCACTCAGCTTTTGTTTAAATTATTTTCAATTAGCCCTTCTCAATGTTCGATTAAACACGTTATTTTGAAAATAATGCCAATATTAAATAATGTGTTATGAATTAAAATGAGGGGGAAGGAATATGAATATCGGATAAATTATAAACTTAGCAAGCAGATATAATAATTCGACTACGTAGACGTTGGATGTTTTGTTTGACTTTTGCTTTACTAATGTGACATACGTGACACATTACTATAGGATAGTTCCATTCCCAGATAATTTTTTGAGTAAGGGATGGTGATTAACACGTTCTATGTACTGTATTTGGTAATATCCAATATAGTAACTTTGTATGCATATATTGACATGAACATGTTCATTAACACGTTCTAATATAGTAAGAATAGTTTGACAAATAAAAATTAAAAAGTCTAGATGACTAAGTTTTTTTTGGGATAAGGAAAGAGATTATAAGGGTGGAGCATCCTGTCGGATGAGGGTAAGTAAATCCGAGTCAACTGCAAGCGTGATAAAGAATACACGTCTGAAGGATCTTGTAATGAAGTCTGTCACATAATTGCACTCACGAAAAACATGAGAAATACACCAATTAATTTGATAATTAATTATTGTATTTCTCATGTATGTGACTAGTAGTCGCCCTAAAAAATTCTGTCTAGATGACTAAGGGCCCGTTTGGTATCCATAATCACATTTGTACATTATGTCAATACAAATGTGATTCTATATATACAGAGAGTCACAAACATGGATCAAACCATGCATATGTAATTACGTAAATGGGTGCAGAGAGTTGCAGTGGAGATTTGCATGTATGCATATCTCAGTATAAAGATGGTTATGATTACAGACATGTAATGATGGGGGACAACTTCTGAAGAAACGTACATACTGGTTAAAGATGGATCGACTAGAAAATACATACTACACTACATATAGCATAGCTATGTATGTACTACAAAGTAGACGTAACAATAGAGATGCATTGAGGTGAACAGTTGGTATCGATTGGAAAAAAGTGATGCAGAGACAAATTAAACAAGTGCAAGAGAGACATTCTTCTTCAATCCCTTAAATGCACTTACACACTGATCCAGTTCGAGGCATGCAAGTTGTGCTTATACAGTAACCCCACAACGTACCCTAGCTCCATCTCCATTTCCATCTATCTCCATACGTGAATAAAACATTTTTAAACAATATTAGGTTTATCAAGTGGCCAACAAGTGAGAATTGAGAAACAACAACCTTTGATCCACTAGGAATCCGCTATAATTGAATTTAGAGGATCACGATAGGGACAACTTAATCCTGAGATATCAAAGGGTGCGTCCGAAAAAACCAAGAGTAACACCAAAAAAAAAACTCCTACTTGAACCTGTCAAAGTTCGGCGGGCGACAATACGGACGGAAGGGGAGCATATGCGCAACAAGCCCATCCGTTCCAACATGCGCGACGGACTCATTACATAAGTTTATGGGGTTCCATCCTAAAACCAAATGGTGAAAGAAGAATTAACCCAATGATATATATATTTAAGCAATTTTTTACTTAATTTTCCGATTCGGGAGTATAATTCTTCACAAAATTAGTAACTATTCATTACCTTGATTTTCTTCCTTCATGTGTCCCTGCACGTTATCAATATATGTAGACACAACATTAATGATCCTATGACACAAATTAAACAAGTGATAAATTGAAAATAATTGTTTGAAAGCGAATTTCATTGCGTAGATGACCTTCATTTAGAGAAAGTTAATAGAAACATGTGTAAGAAATAGGTTGAAAGTCCTGAGCCTTGGGTTAAAAAGTTTTATTTGAAACCAAGGAGCTAAAATATTAAGTTTATAAAATAAACTTGTTGATTTAACCCAACACTTATTCCCTGATTAATTAATGTTGGTTCATCGGATTATGTACGTAAGGTGCCCTTAATTAACCTGTCTAATACTCCAATTTAATTTGATCACGTCAAGTAGTAATGTAGTATAATGCATGCTGCTGCGTTTTCATGGAAACTAGACTCCTGATTAGTACCAAATTGAGCTTTATGACATACATAGAACTATTAATTAGATGAACTCAAATCAATGATTTTTATACTAATCTTCATTCAAGTCTCTCCTAATTAAATTGCTAGCTATAGGTACGTACTGATAAAAATAATTGAATGATATATCTATGGACACGATGCATTAAACACGTACAATTAATCAACTAACATAATTGAAGTTACATAATCATAAATATAAAGTTTTTTGATTGACAATTTGGCCATGGACCATCTTGCATGCAATTAAGCGATCTATTGTAAGCTCAAGCTACGTCTACGGGGGGACTTTATAAATTATGATTAATTAATTGGCATGGACCAAAGAGAAGAGGATTAGACTAATTAGAGAATTTAGGGGTCCCGTATCTTGCATTAATTAATACTGATTATGATTTACTAGTAATGAGATTGATTATGTAGACTATAATTACAGTATATGGAAAGATCTTGCGTAGATCCGGTGAAAGATTGGAGTGCCCCAATATTCATGTAACAAATAGAAAAGATATCACTTTATAATGAACGATCTTTCTAACCTATGCCCTTAGAACATAGGATTATAAGCATATCGATTTTGAAAACTAAAACTTTAAAAGGAAATATCTAAACCCTTAGCAAAAAAGATTTAATTCACTAAATAAATAAAAATAACAAATCTTTCCAAAACAAGATGATTATCCTATGCCCTTAGGGCATAGGTTAGAAAATCCGTATAACGAATTAGTAATAGCTATAATATATATATACTTTTCTTGTTAGGCCCTCTATCATATTTTTTAATATGCCTTAAATCTGTTATTGATCGGTACTCGCAAGGGTTTCAGGGGCTCCACCGCCGACAACACCAGGGATTCCCCTTATAATGAATTAGTAATAAATAGCTATAATAATTTTCTTGTTAGGCTCTCTATTATAGTATATGTTAATATGCGTTGAATCTATTATATATTGATCAGTACTCATCAGGGGTTTAGAGACTCAGCCCCCGACAACACCTAGGGTCCCTCGCCCCTTGGCAGGGGGGTCGGGGGCAGCAACACATGTGATGGTGATCTATTTTGGGCTTACGACCCATAATCTGATTATGGTTTTATGAATCGCTATATATACGTACTCCTAAAACACCTTATTATTGTAGTCTGTTTTGTTTAGCCCTCCATAATAAATAACGACACAGTTTTCTTGTTCGTAGACTTAGCCAGTACACCGTTGGTAAACTACGTAAATCTCTGCGTCTTTCTTTGTTGTTTATCGTTCTTGTTAGAACAATATATACTTGAAAGATGGTTGATTTTAAAGTCGGTCTGGTCCCTAAAAAAAGTGATTAAATTCTATGAATTATGTTACTACTACTACGTACTAAGTAACTATGTCATTGTGGTTAATTGCAATGTAGTGAGATTTGTACTTGTGGCTACAAGCCTAGAACTACCAAGTAATCGATAAAAAAGATACTGTAAATCTCATTTAGTCATTGTTTTGTACTCTTGTGGGTAGAGTCTCATATATATAGACTATTATAGAGGGCTTTGATGGCATGGACAATAATTAAAGGGCCTATATGGAGGAGCTTTTGAAAAATAGTGTTTAAATTGCTTTTGAAAACAATTTTGATTTTGCTTTGATCCTCCGTAAATTGGTAGTAGAGGTTATAATTAAGTAGTGTTTAGATCTAAGCTAATGTAATTCAAATTGTACCTAAGGGTTACAAAGCCAATCAGGCCACATAAGATTTGTTGAGTCTTATGCACGTGTCTTTACATATTTTTTCTTAATTAGTTCCAATAACTTACGGATCAACAAAGTCTCTTTAAGTTTCGACCAAGTAATTCGTATTTCATTTTTCAAATATACTTTATAAGAGTTTATTTTTAAACGATAGTTGGATATTAAATTGTTTGCTTATATTCTTATTAAAGAAAACAAATCAAGGCACATAATAACATTTTTTTCAAAATAAAAACTCAACATAGATAGGGTCAAACATAGGTTTTTTTCTATTAGATTAACTCAAACATTAGTTGAAAATAATTATTAATTAATATATATACATGAGGGTATCTATATATGGACGTAGATTTGAAATTCCAAACGGAGACTTTGGAGGTCTCAATCAAACAGAGGCCTGCCTAATCCTAATTACGTACTAATTAGATGAGCTAATCCTACACGTACATATAGACTACTACGACTCACAAGTACGTAGAGTGCTTGATAGTGATGGAGATCAAGAGATGGAGAGACAATTCCACGTGACACAATTTTCCATCGATCAATAGATAGTATTTTTAATTTACTTAAATAGTTAAATGGTCAGTTAATAAATTGAACAAATTAATATAATGAATTTTAAAAAAAACAGAGTTAAATGTAAGAGGTGGAAAAATGGTGGGAGGAGCAAAAAAGGCAAGGATCCTAAATGGAGGAACAAAGCCTGAGCTCTGTCACACTGCATATATCATGCAGGTTGTTGATTCATATCATCAAGTTCCTCTTCTTTTCTTTTTGATTTTTGGATGTATGAGACAAATGCACCATGCCAATAAATAAGACTTTTCCTTCCATTTTCCCATTTGCACACAAATCATAATGTGCCATAATTAAGTATATCTAAAAAGACATTATATTGTGAGTGTCCAATCTCGGTTAATCCAAGTCCGGTTCACTTTGAATTCGGTTAGTTAAAATTATTAACCGTAACCTAAGCGTGAATTCCGGTTAACTGTAACTTGGTTAATTAATTTTTTCGTTTAGTTTTTTCGATTAACCAATAACCATTTATGTAATTTTTTAATTATAATAATACACTTAACAACCAATAATGTGGCATTAGTGCATTAGTATCAAGTGTTGTTTTATAAAATACGGACAAAATAGATTTAAACAAAAAAGCAAATTTGATAACGGTAGTCCGTTGTTCGGACCAAATGGCTATCTATCGATACGTAATTATAGACTTAATTAAGTTTGGGGTATATAGTTCGTTCCTAATCTAAGTAGAACCGGGTCCACTCAAAATAAATTAAATAATTCAGTTTCTTATAAATATTGTGTATTAAATGATAGATAGTGTGATATAGTTCATGGCATTTTCACATATACTCCTTTCATATAAAAACTATACTAATACTATTTATTATTATTGAAGTATTAGCACTTTATCATATCCGGTAGTTCAAGGTAGGCAGACCTTAACTGTGTTTTACATTACCAAATTCTGCACGTATTTGCAACGAAACTCTAAGAGACTTTTATATACAACAACAAAGACATCTACCTAGGTGTACGCACCCTTACGGCCTTACCCCGACTCGACGTCGGGGTAAGGGTGCGTACAACAACAATAATAGGTGAAATTCGGTATGAACGGGATCTGGGGGGTCGAAATGTACGCACTCTTACCCCGACTCGACGTCGGGAGGGTATTTAAGGAGGGCCCAAAGTAAAAAAGGGGAGAAAGGGTGGGAAACAAGACGAAAAAACTAGAAGGAGAGTAGAAAGCGAGAGCAGAAAAGTACGCTAGAAAAACCAGAAAACGAAAGCAGAGAAACTAAAAACGAAGAGAGGGGAAAGAGCAGGACACTCCCTCCGTGTCTTCCCTACTAATGCTCTATCACGGTAATCTTCTAATGCCATTGCTCCCTATATAAGGCCAAATCTACTGGCATTTTCACATATAAAAAAAAATGTAGGGTATGTACAATGGCATTTTCACATATAAAGACTTGTAATAAGCATGTTAAATTCACGTTTTATAGTTAACACGTATTTGCAACGTAAGAGACTTTTCATAAGCAAGTTATATTGAAACTTTATAATACTGCACAAGATAAAACTATAGGAAAAACAGATAAATATACCTGATCAACATGCACATCAATCATGCATTTCTTAGATTTCCAAAAAGAACAAGTTTATCTAGCCAGGGCCTTGGAAATACCCAACCACAAGGAAGAAACCATCATGCAATTTCAAGTTTCAATCTTTTGATAAATGTATTTTTTTTGCTAAAAAAATTACCGAAGAATTCAATATGGACCATCATTCAAGGGTTGAAAATTAAATGCAACATTATCATATTCGTATATGATATACGCAAAGGAGAATATAAAGGCTGTGTGATAGGAATTAGGTGTATGTAATTACGTGATATCCAATCATAAAATCCTATATGCATGCTCTATCTATCTATCTATCCCGTTGTACTTGCCCTACAAAATTCCAATCATTTAAATAAAATATTTCCCAGTTTAAGTTTCATATTTTCTTTAATTAGAAACTAACAATATTATTATATAAGTTTATTTATACTAAAATATCCTTAATCAATTTCTTTTCTCATTGACTAATAAAGAAGGAGAGCATATAAAAAATTATGGAGTAGAGTACGTACATATTAATATTCTACATATAAAAAAGGCATTGAATTGAATTATTGAAGAAGGATTAATCTTTTTTGTTCCCATCCGGTTCGCCCTACCCCAGTGGATTCGGATTGGACTTAAGCCCAGGACTACATCCGGATTCGGAGCGGGGTAGGGAATTACGGCTTTAAACTCCTCCCAACGACGTTGCGCGGTAGGGGTGTACAAACCCGGTTAACCGAGATTTCGGTTAACCGAAGTTCGGTTAACCATGACTTCGGTTAGTTAAAATCGAGAACCGAAACCGAATCGTGAATCCCGGTTAACCGTAGTTCGGTTAACCAATTTTTCGGTTCGGTTTTTTGGTTAACCGATAACCGTTTATGTAATTTTACCTTAAATAATTAAGACTAAAATAATAAAATTTTAATTAAAAAAAATGATTAAGCAAGACTTTTATTTTAAATTTTTGCGTATATCATATTGTTTTGGTTGTTGTAAGCAAAAATCGAGAGTATATACTATATTGTCTCGAATCAAACATTGTGTGTATTAATTTTTATCCCATCAAATTTAATAATAGACTCTTATATCAATGTGAAGTGGAAAAATAGTGTGTAAATTGTTAAAATTGAAAAAGGAAAGGCTAAAACTACATTAACACCTTGAAGATCATAGAGTTTAACCACTAAATAAATCAAATATTACTAATATTTGAATAAAATATTAATATATTTTCGATTTTTCGGTTAACCGATATTTGTAAAGTTGTGAACCGAAACCGAACCGATAAACCGAAAATATTTTCGCTTCGGTTAACCAAACCGAAATTTCAAAAAATGTCGGTTTGGTTAACCTAAAAAATAATCGGTTTTTTGGTTTGGTTTTTTATGGACACCCCTATTGCGGGGGATCGAACACGGGGTTCGCCCTTCCAAGTGCAGCTCCCATACCACTGCACCAACGCACCGTTGGATTAATCTGATAAATTTTCTCCGAAATATATAAAAACAAAAAAAAGTTTGAGCAAAAAGTTAATTATAAAAGAACATATTTACTAAAAACATGCTAAAAGAACTTATGTATATTGTTTTGGTTCACTTAGTTGCATTGTTGCCTACTCGATATTAAGAGGATAAGACACTCTTTTTCATAAGTTTTAATCGAATTTATCTCGAACTTAAAATTTTTAATTTAAAGAGTAAATTCATACCAACTCCACTCAGTTTTTGGGTTCGTTCTGCAAAGGGGTTACTTATCGATGTTAATATTTACGGTACTACTGACGGTGCTGATACTTATCGGTGTTGATGCTGAAATTAGGTTTTGAAATTGGGTGTTTATTTTTTCTGATTATATAGCTAGAGAATGTTCGGTAAAGATTTGATTGTAGGTGTTTATTTTCTTAGAAAAGTAAGTTAAAAAGATAAAAAAAAATAGCGATGAGCTACTTCCATAAGTCCAATAATGTTAGGGGTGCTGATTATCTTTTGAGCTCGAGATAAGTCCGATAAAATTTAATAAGTCTGGTTTTGCCGAACACACGCTTTATATATTTGATACTGTGAGTACTGTATTTTTTTTGTCGACGTGTATTTTAATTTCCAAATAAAACCATTAGCCACTTTTTTTTTTGTTCAATTGCATATATATAACAAGGAATATTTTTTTTTCATTTCATATTACAAAGAATTGTAGTGTATGTTAGTACTCATTTTATACTTAGAAAAAACTACGAAGTAGTATATGAAATGATCAATGTACTAATCAAACTTTTAAGTATTTCGCAGACCTTCCACATTCCCTCTATAAATACACACATGCCATCACTTCTTTCCAAAACTCACCGCCTACCTCTTATAAACTCTCTTTCTCCCAATCAAACTCAACTGAAATCTCCAAACCCTAACCCAGTAAAAATCAAATCAATGGAAGAAGCTCTAACCCGTCTCAACGGCGTCGCCGCCCACGCCCAACCCGATCCACCAGGCCACCACCACCACCACCCCACCAAAAAAACCACCACCGCCGCCACAAAGCGCGCGCTCAAAGACGTCACGACCACCGGCACCGGCGCCACCGCCATGCGCTACCGCGGCGTCCGGCGCCGCCCCTGGGGCCGCTACGCCGCCGAGATACGCGACCCCTTGTCCAAGGAGCGCCGCTGGCTGGGCACCTTCGACACCGCCGAGGAAGCGGCGTGCGCCTACGATTGCGCCGCGCGCGCCATGCGCGGCCTCAAGGCGCGCACCAACTTCGTTTACCCCCCGCCTACGTCATCCCTCAACCACGCCGACGTCATCGACCCACTCTTCTTCCACGGCGCCGCCGCTGGTCGGTCAAAGTCAAGGGACGTCGGCGGCGGCGGCCGCCAGTATAATTACAAGGGTAATAATAATTACAACTATTCTCCGAATTGGGATTGGGCTTGTAATTACAACAACAATAATTACCCTTGTTCGAATCCTCCTCCTCCTCCAAAGATGAACATGCTCTTGCTCCGTGATTTCCTCTCCTCTTCCATGAACACAAACCCTAATTACCCGAATCCGCCAATTTCATCCTCCTCTTCTTCTTACTCTTGTTCTCCTCTTGCAAGTGCGGATGTTGGCTACACTTGTGCTAAAGTTTGTAGTACTAATGTGGGTTTAATGGAGCCTTCGAATAATGGTTTCAGTTTCAACGGTGATAAGGAGGGGGAAAGTTTGTTGTTTGGATCAGAGCCGTCGGATTCGGGGCTTTTGGAGGAGATTACTAGGAAGTTTTTCCCCAAGAAAAGAGATGAAGATGTGATTAAAGGTAGCAACTTTGGTGATCATGTGAGGCTTGATCATGGATTGGGTGGATTCAACACTTGCCAAGACAATGACTTTGAAGATTACAACTTTACTGATTCAATGGCTATGGAGGATCAAGTTTGTCAGTTTTCTGATCTGTATAATGTCTTTGCTTCCACCAACAAGCTTCGAAGTGCTTGATCATTTGAAAGCTCAAGTATTTGACTATCTTACTTAATTGTTGCCTTTTGCTTAGTAACCCTAACTAGAAGTTTGGTTATATGATGTCATATCAGGGTTGTGTAATGGTGTAGTATACTTGACTAATAGTAGAATATCAACATTATGGTCTGGAAGGAATGTTTTGAGTAAGTTGTAGTTCAATTCTCTAGTGCATGTTGTGCTTGTAAACAACTAGTAGCTGGATGTATTATGGTTTTCTTAATGTTGAGAATTTACTACTATTGGATTTGATCACATTGTAGTATTATTTCATGTACAAACACCAACTTAATTGTCACTTATTTTGTATTTAATTAAATGTAATGTTATACTAGTAGGCTTTTTGAAGGAAGGGGGGTGATTTCAAACATTGCAACATTTGAAATTTAAACACTAAAAGATAATCGTTGATAATTATCCAAACATTAATGCTGACTTGCATGTAAATAATTGATCTTAGACAATAAAACAAAGGAGTAAAGAGTTTATAGGCTTTTTGAGATAGCCATAGCCCGTAGGCTAATCGATTGTATATGAAGCTTCAAGTGTCAAGTGAGCAAAAAGTCCATAAAAATGAAGGTTTAACGTTGCAAGATCTGGAAAAGGCTTTTTGATGGAGTTGACCTCTCTGTGAACACAGAAAAGACAATTTCTTAAGTTCAACTTTTTGGGCTGGATCTACTGTTCTTGAAGCAAAGCAAAGATGAAATTAAAGACCCAATTTTTTTTTTCTTGCATAGCTTAGCTCTCTGGAAAAATGGTGATCAAATTAAGCATTCTCTCTCCATCTGTCATTTTGTAGGATATTGTAGGATTTTGTTGTTGCTTTTCATATCAGTTGATGTGATATTGCAATTGGAATATATTAATAAACAAATCTCATGCAAAAGAGATACATTAATAGGTTAGTTTTAGACATTTTGAGTTGCTTTTCTTGGTACTTTTATTTAATAAGTATTGAGTTGCATGTTGAATAATAAAAACCCTTGTTATATTATGGTGCAGAGCTCAATACTAGTACAAAACATCTTTTCGGTTGGCAGAAAATGTTCCTCCAAGGCTGGCAAACCTGGAGAATTAAAGTGGGAATTATGCCCAACCAGATCTATTAACTCCTCCCAAGTACAAACTTCTCCTTTTTCATTATTTCAGCCTTGAATATTTTCATTATTTTGAGTTCTGTATATAGAGATATGCTTCCATATTTTCTTGGTTATTTATTTCCCCCTAACCCTAAGATGGGTACAAATTTTATTTTAATATGTGTAGGTACTGTGTATGCTATTGAATGATAAGAATAATGACATTGCATTTTGGTTTCTAATAATGCTGACAATACACAAAAAAAAATTGCATTTGGATGTTGGTTGGGACAATAGGGTTTACAACTCAATAAGTGAGACCGGGTGATCCGATTCGAGGGTAATCCGAATGCATAATTGGGAGTTTTCTTGTCGTCTATCACACTCAAAAACATTGTGAAAACATGGAATTAAATATAGGTAAGTGGTCACCGAAATGGATAAGCCATTACTTCGTTAGGGCATGGACCAATGGTAAGTTTATTATAGGCCCTTGTAGATATACATGTGTATGTTATCTAGTGTTCGATAAATAAATAAATAAACCAACCCTATCATGCATGTGTTAATTTCTTCCCCATACCCGAAGTTACTTAAATTACCGAGAATTTCAGGTTCTTATCCGAAAGAATAGCTCTTACTCTTTTAAAAAAAATACATTCAAATTATATAGATCATATTAGGTTTACAATACTTTTGTTGGCTGTGCTGATTTCTGTAAAAAAAAAAAGTCTAAAAACTAGTATC
Organism: Fallopia convolvulus; assembly: GCA_964016875.1. Classification (NCBI taxonomy): domain Eukaryota; kingdom Viridiplantae; phylum Streptophyta; class Magnoliopsida; order Caryophyllales; family Polygonaceae; genus Fallopia; species Fallopia convolvulus. The sequence continues at coordinate 82,740,005 of OZ024718.1, forward strand.
ACATCACACACTAAGAATCTGTTCGACACCAGCGTTTTTGGAGCTTCTCCCTGTTAGCCAGGCTGAAAATCTCCATATTCTGGACCCTACTACTCGAAGGGGACAGTGTTTCCGTTAGCTTGTTGGGGGTAGCGGGAGAAAGCTCATGGGCTGCCGAAACGGACCCTAAAGCAAAAGAACCATCTTACAAAATTTGTTCTGAATGATAGAAAGAATTCATCAAAAGCCTTACTTGTAAGTATATGGGCCTAATTTCTAGAGACTGGGCCTTTATCGGCCATTGACATCTGGGCCGGACCAGATATATAAATGCTCTCTTCTAATAACAACTTTTTGTGTAGGATTATGACATGCTTTTTGCAAAATATAATATAACTTCATACAAAGGGAAAAATGTGACTAACTTTTGATCATCAGTGTTTTTCACTCCCACCTATTTTCAAGGACAGCAACTTACTGAACATATTCTTAGGCCGCATGGAGACCGAGCGTAGTGTTTTAACCTTAGGCGCCTTTATCGATCCGTCCGAAGCCAATTTGGTGTTGAGATTGGGCTTAGATGGCGGCGACTTAGCGCCTGAGACGCTCCACTGATCCTCAGCAGGGTGGCGCGTGGAGACACATGTACTGGTGTCGTCTCGTGCTGCCAGCAATGCTTTGATGTTGGCTGGCAGGAGCTCTGCTGACATGGCGGCTGATCGGCTTTGCTCATGGAAGAGGACTTGAACTAGTACTCTTAGTGGAAGAAGCTCATTCTTTGCTGCTTCCTTACATGCTTCCATTGACATCTTCTTGCAGTCTAGGGTTTTGCATAGTCGCTTCCTCTCGCCTTTGCTCAGCTTCGGATGAGCCTATAAGCATAATGTTATAAAGTAATCAAATCTCAATGTAAGATTACATGGTACAACAAGAGCCTTTGCATTAAATCCTGCATTATAATGCAAGAAAATGCATTATCTTAGGTAATCCAAACAGGCCCTAAGTGCTTATTTGGTTGAATATATGGTTAGTTCCTAGGAAGTTACTTCCTGTGTTTTGTTGGAGTTTAAACTCTAAGAAATATATAAACGCACATATTTACTTCTACTTTCAAACTCTCTGGAAATTTAATTGCGAACCAAACAAGCCCTAAGAAGTGTTAAAACAAACATGAAAGGGCTAAGACCTTAAATATCTGTTTATGATGGTTTTTAGATAATGGAGACATACCTTAAGGTAAGTGTCAATCGCGAAGTAAAGATCATCATGATCAACCCTGGCGAAACTCGGTATAGATTCAGCAATTGTGATCATCTTCGCGAGTGGTAAGTTTTCATCATGTGCTATCTCTTGCAAATACCCATCAATTAGCTTTGCTACTCTCAGCTTAGAGCCATGAGAGGCAGAGGAAGATCTCCTGCCCTCTTCAAATACTAACTCAATATTATTCTCTGCTGACTTTGACCTCCTCCTCTTCTCAACAAGCCTTCCCTTCCTCCTTAAAGGGCTAGTTGGCGGGCTCGGGCTCATCCCTTGAGCTAAGAACTGATCTAGTATACTCATCACAATATCCACATCATACTTTGTTGCGCCGTCTTCTTCTGAAGCCAATGGAATTAAAAGATCCTTGAGACTCGCTTCCTCCAGCTGAAAACCGGCTCTCCTTGCAAGCTCAGCCTTGGAAGATGCTGAGCAACCGAGCTTGTTTGCAGCCTTGAGTAGCTTAAGCAAGAAGCTACAAGGGACAGTTCCCTTTTCGGCTGGGAGCAAGCTCACAATTGCCTCTAGCAATAGTCTATGATTGCAGTATGTGGAAAACCATTTAGACGCATATATTTGCAATGCGTCTCCAATTAGCTTGGAAGGGACTTTGCCACCTGACTTGATTGCAATCATAGTCCTCCAGTAAAGATCAATGCATAGTTCAGATAAGTCTTGGCCCCACCAATGCTTATGACTGAGCTTGGAAGGGCTTGTTAGGACTTTGGATGATATGGCTTCAATGCATCTGCTGGTTATACGAAGATCTTCTGAATACGTCGAATAAGATTTTGTGGTTTGGAGAGTGTGAATTGAGTCCTTAAATCCATGGAGAATGCAGGAGGTGAAGAAGGCTTCAATTTTGTGGATCAAGTTGCCTTTTTCCGCGTTCTCTGTCATTTGAAGATACTCGGCTGCACACCGAGCAATCACTAAGTTGTGTGCACTTATGGTGATTGTGATGCCATAACAGAACTTGGCGCAAAGCTCAAACGCTTCTGGGCCGCCTGGAAATTCAGGGATCTGGATTGTTTGGTGGTCTTGTGACTCGGCATAGAGCCTTTGAAGGCGCAAGGATTTTGACAGCAATGGAAACTGTGGAAGTTTGGTTCAAATTTGGTAAATAAAGTTGTTGAAAGATGGCCTTATTTGAAATGACCCAAACAAGCAAACTAGACACTATTTTACACTGTCCTATTAGAGTTTCCGAGTAACATAGATTAGATATTTGCACAAATGTATACCTTGTGGAGTGAATATTTGATTCCTTGGACTTGGATTATGAGATCAGTATAAACTTCACATGAGACTGACCTGCAACAAAGAATGAATTTATAAAAATGACTAGATCCAAGTTTATACTTGGAGAATTTTACAGAAGGTTAATAATTTGTTGATTTACCTTACACCTTCATCTGTGTAGAAAGTGTCTGGCTTAGATCCAAGTTTCATGAACTTCATGGCTACCTCTCTTTTCTAGCAAGCTGAGATTAGTATAGTTCTTGCTTGTGATTTTTCAGCCACAATTTATAAAAACACAAAGCAGCCGTTGAAGACACTGTTTCCACTCAAGATTCATCAAAGGCACTAAATCTTCCAAGCTTGCAATCATTTGATGATTTCCCTTTCTTCTAATCTATATTTAACCCAAAGTAAAAACAGATTAATTAAAAAACTAAATCATAAGAATAAGAAGAAAACGTTCTTCAAATCAATCTGTCTCTTCCTGAATTTTAAATCAAGAACACAGTAACCTGGCATCATCAATCTATGTCTCTTTCTGAATTATGCTGATCAGTCAAAGAAATCGCATGACCCAATTTGATTTGGACATGCAGAATTGAAAAATCAAAGCTAAAACCACTAAAATCCTATCAAAACAGAAGATTGATCTAACAACAGCCTAACTATTTTCACCTAAACAATAAATCACAAATAAACAATTTTCACAATTGTTCAGTATCCAAATCATGGAAATAAATAGAAGGAGAGACTGAGAAGGATGATATCTTTGTATGAAATATTTATATATCTTTCCTTTTGTAGGCAAAACTTTGTGGAATATAGTTGGCGAAATGTACGTTGGGCTAATTAGTTATTGAATGTAGTTTTTGGGTGTAAACTTCACGAAACCACCCTTCTCATAAAAGTATATATACCAACCATAACTTTTTTACCTAAAGTATTTTTTTTTTGTCGAGGGAACTGCCGATGAGAGTCGAAACGGAAATTTTTATAATATTATTATGAAATTCTAACCGTTTGACTAGATGTCCGGAGGTAACCTAAAGTATTTACCTTTCATTATTTTCTTCAACGTATTAATAAGCTAAGAATTTGATATATTGAACATATTATGTAGATTGAGGTCGCAGAAAATCCGTAGTTAAAAAAACCGACATAAAAAAACAACAACACTAATCCAGTGTTAATCCGTCTCGGACGGAGTTTTGCGGATCAAGATATACACACCCTTGCCCCGACATAAAATCAAGAGATTATATGTGGAAAGTCCAAATATTATCATTATTGTCCGTGCTGAGAATATTCTTCCTACATTTGAAAATTGAGACTAAACATGCCTACTATATACGTTTTTATGTTACTTCTCTTATTATTAATTAGTTTTAGGATGAAATCTTATGGGTTTGTGTATTAAGTGAAACAAAATAAACTTTTATATATAAAGATTAGTCTAAAATAAGTGGTTTGTGGTCTTTTTTATGGGGAAAAGGACATGCTAAATAAGTACTTATGTACAAATAAGTTCATCTTTTTTCTATGGAATTTCAAACAGATTATCTTAGTAGTTAGTGTGTTCATACCAAACTCAATCTACAAAGCATATGCATGAATGAAGAAAGAAATAGCAATAAGTCAAGGCCAAATCACTATCACTTAAGAGCTGACCTATTGAAGGCTAGCTACAAGCTAGTCTTTTGGAAAAATATAATAAACCAATTAATAACCAAGTATTTTGCTCTTAAGTGATTGCTCTTCTTGACCTTACTTTTATTGTGAGATTTTAGGTAGTTAAAAATTGATCAAAGAATGCAATAATTAAATAGATAATTGTTTGAAAAGGATGTAGAAATTAATTTGCCAAAAGCTTTTTAGCATAGATTCGCATGCCAAGGAGAAATCATGATTCATGAATACTTTACAAACTTTAGTTGTTGTTTTTTTCACCTCAAGCGTGCTTGTCGTGCCTTTGAGTGAGATTTGACTTTTAAACTAATCAATGTAAATAACATCATTAAGATATGCTCCTAATCAAGTAATCATATTATGTGTAAGCACGCTTTTCTGTTTATGATTGGAGGTTAATTATTATGCTAATCAATCAATCTAATTAGCATCATTGATTTGGTAGCACTTCTTTTGGTCAAGGTAAATTAATACTACAACATATCACTCTTGCATTTAAGAAATATATAGATCTAGATCACATAATTATGTAGGAGACACACTTCAAGAAGAAATCAAATGTTAATACAGAGATTTAAATTAGATTTATTGAAGTTTTTTTTATTAGAATAGGAATTGAAGTTTTGAATACATGAAGAACTAACAATTGTGATATCATTATCACCCTTCTTGTTTAATCATTATGTCTATACCCTTCATAGCTAGCTTCAACTTGACCTAACTTAGCTACCTAATGTAACCCAATTATTTTTTGGGTCTATAGTAGAATTCCATTCCCAACCCTTGAAAGTTCAAACCATATTTAAAAAGTCATTTTTTTTTGGAAATTATAGTTAGACTAAGGAATTATTCAAAATTGCATAAAGTATAGTTTTTCTTTCATGTTTATTTGGTTGATCATTCAAAAGTAAAACCCAACATAACCAAAACATCCTTATATATATACAGTGACGTAGCCAGAAAAAAAATCCGAGTGGGGGCTAAATTCCTATTTACAAAAGAAAAAAATTATATTTTTTATATAAAAAAATTGCACAAATTTTTTTGTATTTTTTTTATAAAATTTTGTATAAAAATTATTATTTTGTATATGAGAACCGTTTTTTCATAATAATATGGTTTTTTTCTAGTCAAATAATTTAGTTTTTTTATATTTTCAAAAAAAAGTTTGCCAATTGGAAGTTGGGAGCCATTTGGCTGTATTTAATAATATATATAGTGCATGTTTAATTACTGATCTGTGTAATAATACTCTCTCCGTTTCTCAAAAGTTGTCCTTTTAGCCAACTACATGAGTATTAACTATTAAGGAATGAGTTTTTCTTACCAAAATTACCTCTATATTTGGAAAAATGTGTACTCTTAACCCCTCATATGAAATTATTTAGAGTAATTATTACTCCTATAAAGTAGAGATAAATTAGAAAAATGGACTAAAATGACATGTTTTAAAAAACAGAGGGAATAATATTTTATGTACTAATAATATTTTATATTTTTTTAATTTTTTTTTTAAAATTCAAGTGGGGGTTACAGCCTTCACTGGGCACCACATCCCTCCGCCCCTGTATATATAGATGTGGACTCAGACTAAGAAGTTATCATATCGTTTGTATCTGTTCATATAATTATCGTGTCGATTACCACAATGATTACGCATATATAAGTTGTATGTTGTCTTCGTCCTAATTAATTTTGAGTGAACTCGATCTTATCATGTACACTAAATAGTCATTGACACTAACCCCGTTTGGTTGTAATTCATGGAAACCTAAACGGAATAGAAATAAATATAGTCCATTTTAGTGTCATGATACATTGACAAAAAGAAATCAACTTATTTTACACAACCTCTTATCCATTATAAAAAGGGAATTGCTCCACCTCAATTATTTCTCCATCAAGAGGGTGGGTAACAAAATGGAGGAATCATTCCTTTCTATCTCACTTTTACAATGGACACGTTATTGGATAATTTTTTTTACATAAATGTATTATGACACTTAAAATGGTCTAGATTCATTTCGTTTCTGTTTCCGTTTCCACATGTCACGACAAATCAAACGGAGCCTAAAATTACTCTAGTAACTCAATAGAGCGACACTTTTTGCTTCTTTGCCCACCTACTAAGTTTAATTAGTTTGGCTTTAAAAAAATATTGCAAAAATGTTTCTGTATGTTTAATTTGCCCATGTAAACTCATATAAGATATAGTTTTGAGTTAAACTGAAAAAAATGAGGTTAATTGATCTATTTCTTGAATCTTTATTCATGATCATGGCATATATACCTAATGGCCGGTTGGTACCCAACATGATCGAGCCAGCACGGCAGCACCTATACAAAAATCCAAAGGTGTGGTGGTGTGAAACTTTGGGACACATTTAATAGATCTAGTGGATATACACAACTTGAAATCTTACATTACTTTTGTACACATGCTGCAATTTTATCCATGGTGTAATGTTTGTGTTGTGTACCACTATCCGGAGCATTAGGGTTTTGGAAGTGCACGTACGTACAAGTGTCTTGTTTCATATTCATACTCCTCCCCCACGTGGGGGTGGGGTCAACGCCCGGTCGACTTGGTCAAATCAAGTGCTTTGTTCTTATCTTACGACGTCGTGGAATCGAATTGGAAAAAATCACTGTTTATGTAACTGAAGATCGGTGTGTCTTAGTTTCGGATCCACGTTCTCTGAAACCGGTGAACCGGCAGTTCCACCTATTCTGAACCGTTGTAAATCACCGATTCTCAACGGTCAGATCCAACTAAATGGCTAAACCGCATCGACGGTTTCAAAACTGGCGTCGTGGTTTTTTAGACCGCAGTTTTGATTTTCAACTTCTATTTTTTTAAGGGTCGGAACCGAAATCAACCCCGGAACCGGGAAGCAAGTAAAAACTGAAACTGAACCAAGGAACCGGGATTTTGTCGGTTACGGTCCCAGTTCCATGGTTCCGGAACCCTGGAGCCGCGGGTTTGGGTACCAGAGACATGGCTAGACTAATTGTCTGGGACAGGATTGCAGTTTGGGCTTTTGTAACATACATTTGGCCCGTCTAGTAATTGGGCCCATACGCTTGAGGGTGAGATCGAAGCCCATTCTATAATCCCAGAACGGCCCACGTTAATTTCATGGATTTGGTGATCACGTATATTTTATTTTTACGTACGAATAAATGGGAGAAATCATCAAATGATGTAAAGTTGACAATTTGCGTTGATTGTGTTGTGGTTAATGATAGATTAATCAATCACATTCACATAATCACATGGCAATGAGCTGTGCTGGTTATATGGCTAACTGGCTAAGGTGGGTGGGTGGTTATAATATATTTAGTTTAATTTGTCTAAGTAAGAAATTTTTTATAGTTTATTTTTTCAATTTGGAAAATATTCCATAGTATATTCAGACACGAAGCTGAGTTGGAAATATTTTTAGTACATAAGGTAGAATTATTATTACAACTAGTTCGTTGATTTTAATTCTTAATTTAAGATTGATTATTACTCTTCTTTAATTTTATGGGAAATTAAATATCGCTTGAGTCAATTCTTTATATGAATTATTATTATTCATTCCATATATGAATTAAATTTCACAATACAGTAGTACGTACGTTATTAGCCAATTCTTTGATGTTTTCAATATTAGGATCGATGGCTTATCTTTTTGGTCATGGTACTACGTTGATAATGTCAATCGGCCGTTTTTATATTGTTTTTAATAACGTTTCGTCTTTTACGAAGTATAAAATTAGTATGTTTTAGCTTTTGATCACTACAATCTTTAAATTATTTCGTCATTATTGTCTACAAAGGGAAAACAATATTTTGTCACGATGGGCTATTTTTCTATATCTCCCCTCCTTTGAAGTTCTTATATGGAGACAATTCAGACGGGAAAATTAAAAGTCTTATCATTTTAAATAATTGATTGTTACGTGAATGACAAGTTACAAACAAGTGATCCAGTCGAATGGCGGATGGGAACGTATCAATCGTTATTAATACAAGTACACATAAATATAAGACGAATTTGACCAATTGCAAATTCCACGTTCGACTTTTCTCCTCGTTTGATTGTTTAATTTGATTCATATGGATATTTGTTTTGCTGGCTATACAAATGAAATTGTTAATATGTCTTGAATTTGTTAATAATCAGTACTCATCATGAATTTGGAGGGTAGCACCCCATGACGATTGTACGCTATGTTTTATATTAACCAGATTATCATGATCTATTTTGAGTTAGCTTGGACACATAATCTGATTAGGATTTCATGAGTCGTTATAAATACTTATAAAAAGTCTTATTTCTTGTAATAAGTTCTGTTTCGCATCCATAATAAAATTTTGGTTCTTTGTCCGTAGACGTAGATAACACACTGTTATTGAACCATGTAAATCTGTGTCGTTTTTTACTGTTTATTGTTATCGTTACAACAGGAATGGTAGACAAAAATCATGTTTGCTTTCCTTTTATATATGGATCGGAGGTTAAGCTTTATAGAGATTGATCTAGCTAATTATGATATTGGACTTCAATAATCACTTCTATAAGTGCTTTTTGACAAGTAATTAAACAAATATGACATCATAATCAATAATATAAACTCCATCACATATAGTTCAATTATTTCATTGATAATAAATTTGAAAATTCTTTAATTTTGTTGTATTATACTCCGTAGTAGATAGTGATGATCAAGATAACAATGTTTATATATAGTTTCATTTGCAGAGCCATGTGCTATCCTATTACTATTATCGGGTAAAAATCTAAAGTCGACAAAGACAGTGTATACAACAGACAAGAATATTGCATGTATACGGCCCAATATTGTATTGTAAAATTGTGGTGATCGAATATGTGTGTGATGAAAGACAAAGTATCTTATTTGACATTATTAATTGATTATATATAGTTCCAAATTCCAGTCCCATACGGAATTACGGATACGTGTAAGATGAATATTGTTTCTGAATAAATGCTAATGTAATTAATTACACACTAGAGACACAGATCCTCATGACTTTTGATTTCAACCTTAAATTGCAGGTTTGCTTCTCGTTTTCTCTAAGCTTGACTTTTCAAATTTAACAAATAAACAACATTTGGTTCGTACCTAACTTGATTTGATTGACCTAAATTAGGACCAAAATTCAAAATTAGTTTTTCTTTTTCAAAATTTTACTTTATTTATTAAATTAAAAACAATATAATGGTGTCAAATTTTCGGTAACCGATATTAAACTGATGACATGTTGAGCTTTTTTTTTTTTTTTTTTACTATTTCACATATAAGATCGAGATCCACATTCTAACACATAAGTTTATGTTGTTCGAAGTGGAATTCCGAGTCCAATGCTATTGTTCAAGTTTTAAATGATAAAATCTAACTATAGGAAAAAATAGAGAAAATGTTGTTATGAAGTGACGGAATCAAACCAATAACTACCCTACCCTCAATAGCAGTGGCGGATCCAGGATCATTTCGATGGGGGGCAAACATTTACAGTGTGGATTTTCTACGACCTACGGTGAAATCTACCATGGTCTACTTAATTATTTATTTCAGCAAATAAATATAATTTTTTAAAATATATTAATTTTCTAAATGATTATTCTTATATAATATTAAAATTATGTGATACACATTTCTAGACAATTTTTTTAAAGCAAAAATGAGATTATTTAACAATTTTAATGTAAAAATTAATAAAAATGACTTTTTATTATAAAATTGTATAAATATATTAGAATAAGCTTTTTAGAATATGAATATATTTTTTAAAACTTTTTTTTATCATAATTTAATAATATAAATAATTATATGATGTATGATAAGTTGTACAATAGGTTATAAAATATCCGGTATAAAACACTTAAAAATGTCAATCGGATCACATAGTTTGAGATTTTTTTTTTGGTTTTTTTTTTCTTTCTATTGAAAACCTGGTGTTAGTTTGGTTCAATTACGTGGATTTAGTTTACTTTTATTTTAAGGAAGTAACTAAGGAGCTGAAGGGTTGCATTACGTGGATTTAAAATTAGGGGAAAAAAGATTTACTTTTAGTTTACTTTTAGTTTGGTTTCTTTTATATTCCTCCACATCCATCCTTTTAGATCTGGAAGTCTACAACTCCTCGTCTTCAATGGGGTCGCTGCTGTCTTCGGCGTCTTCCCATCAGTCCCTCCCGCCTCCCAGCTCCCGCCCCGTCCTGCCCCTAGTTCCTCTCGGCTCCCGCCCCTTACAGACTTAATCCTATTGAAAATTCCAGCGAACGGGGCAGTTGACCACCCATGTCCCCTAAATCCGCCACTGCGCTTATGAGTTTATGTTCCATTTCTTTTTTATCTCGTCCCCTTCTTTCAGGTCCAAATTTATTAAAAAAACTTTAAGGATATAAAGCGAAAAAAGTAAAAGTGTGAGGTACCCATCAAAATTATCTAAATTTTTCCTAATACAGGCCTCCTAAATAAAGACCCTGGTGCTCGATCCTAGTATAATACTCCTACATTAATACTGTAGTATATGCTCACAGATCCATCACTCAGAGAATAAAAAAATTCAAATACTCGTTGACGTGGAGGATTTGGTAAATTTAGTTAAAAGACATCCCTGATTTGGAGTTAAGACATAGCAGGGGCCGACTACACGAAGAAATTGCAGACAAGATAGTGAGGGAGAGAGAGAGAAAATAAAGAAAGAAAGAAAATAAAACGGCTAAATATCCTGCTTGTTCAGCCATTGCATTTCTGCGTTTTCCCTAATACAGAGAAGTACTGACTTTTTCTTTCCTCTTTCCTTGCTCTTTCCAAAATCAACCAATTTATAATTTCTACTCGTTTTTGAATCATTCTTCATATATCCTGCTTTATATCTTCTTCCTCCTCTCCACCGCATTCTGTAGCTATTATTTACCTTTTGGGGTTCTGGGTTTATTTGCTCTTCTGTCCTTCTTCATATCTTAGGCGATTTCTCAGCCTGCAATTTATATTAATATCTTTTGCTGTTTCTGGGTTTGGGTTTTCTAATCTAGGGCTAAAGTTAGCATCTTTTTTTGCTGAAAAGGGTAGATTGGGGATTATATCAAGCTTAATCGATCTGGGTTCTTCTGATCTGCCCCATTCGGTACAAAATGTTGTTGGGAGGAGAAGGAGGGCATTATTGCTCCAAGAAGACAGATAGTCTCTGTGCTGATTGTTGTTGCCAGGTAATGGGTCTCTTCTTTTTGCTCCTCAATTTGTGCCTTTTCCCTTTTTCTTATGTTTGTTCTTTTTTCTTCTTCTTTTTTATGCATTTAGTGTTGTGCACATTAAACCCTTTGAATTTGTCGATGGGATGTCTCTAATTGCCTAGCACTGATGATTTGTGTTGGCTGCTATTTGTTTGTTCATCACTCGCCTTCTCCTCTCCCTAGATTTTAGTTTATTTACCTGTGCTAATAATTGAACATGCTACAATGTTGTTCTCGGATCTCTTTTTCTGAGTTTGCCTGAGAAAAGTCTTAATCTTTTGATCCTGATTTCCTTCAGACTTGCAAACAGAGGGCTACTGTTGCAAAAATGAAAATTTTGATTAGTTTTCTGGTGCACATTCGAATTGACCTTTTTATATCCACTTCAACTTTTCTGTGAAGAAGAAGACTTCTATTTCTATTCGTTTTGGGGAGGGAGAGGAAGTAACAGATTGTAGTCTGTTGATATCTATTCTGGAAACTATGGGCTTTTGATAGAATTGTCAATTAGTTCTAGAACAATGTCATAAAAATCCACAACATTCAGAATTATGTAATATAAGGTCAAAATCCAAGCTCTTAAACGAAACTCGAATCATTGAAAGTATATTGGTAAATCTTAGATTGTGTAGATTTGCTTCCAGCCTAGCTGTTCTTCATACAAATTGCGTTTCTAATAATCCTTCAATTCTGATGTCAGGAATCAAGTGGAATGGGCATGTCTAGAATAAGATGCATCCTGCGGGGTTTGGACCTAAAAACCTTCATCTTTCTATTCACAGTAGTCCCTATGTGCACTTTTTTCATCTACCTCCATGGACAGAAAATCTCATACTTTCTGAGGCCACTGTGGGAGAAACCGCCCAAACCATTCCATGAAATCCCTCACTATTACGGCGAAAATGTCACCATGGAAAACCTCTGCAAGCTTCACGGTTGGGGAATCCGTGACTACCCTAGGCGTGTCTATGATGCTGTCTTGTTCAGCAACGAGGTTGACCTCCTCAAAATCAGATGGAAAGAACTCTACCCTTATGTAACACAATTCGTTCTCCTTGAATCCAACTCCACATTCTCCGGCTTGCCAAAGCCTTTGGTCTTTGCTGCAAACCGGGACAAGCTCAAATTTATTGAGTCTCGTCTCACATATGGAACGATTGGTGGAAGATTCAGGAAAGGGGAGAATCCCTTTGTTGAGGAGGCGTATCAGCGTGTTGCGCTGGACCAGCTGTTGAGAATTGCAGGCATATCAGATGATGATCTTTTGATCATGTCTGATGTAGATGAGATACCCAGTAGGCATACCATTAATCTACTGAGGTGGTGTGATGATATTCCTCCAATTCTTCACCTCCAGCTTAGAAATTACTTGTACTCTTTTGAGTTTCTTGTGGATAATAACAGCTGGAGGGCTTCGGTTCACAGATACCAGACGGGGAAAACAAGGTACGCTCATTTTAGGCAGGCGGATGTTATGTTGGCAGATGCAGGCTGGCACTGCAGCTTCTGTTTTCGGTATATCAGTGAGTTTGTGTTCAAGATGAAGGCTTATAGTCATAATGATAGAGTGAGGTTTTCTCATTACCTGAACCCTGAGAGGATTCAAAGAGTTATATGTAAAGGTGGTGACTTGTTTGATATGCTGCCTGAAGAGTACACTTTTAAGGAAATTATCGGTAAAATGGGGCCTATGCCTCATTCCTACTCAGCTGTTCATCTTCCGTCGTTTCTTCTGGAGAATGCTGATAAGCTCAAGTACCTTTTGCCTGGAAACTGCATAAGAGAAAGTGGGTGATCGTCGACCTCACCGTTTTTCATACAGGTTTAAGCTAATGCTCATGATTTATTATACTGAAAAATGTGTGCTGCTGATTCTTGCCTTGTGGCGAAGTCTGGCACTGGATTTGAGACATTTGGGGGACGGGACAATCTGTAAATAGCTCATAGGAGGATGGATTTTGCTGTAATTGCTGTAAATATGTGAGCTTTGCTTTGGATGTCTCAGATTTCATACACACCATGGGAGAGATTGTTCAAATTGTGGTTCAGGCACAACAACTACTTTGCATTTGTAGGCTGTACATTCTTTTTACAGCTTTAGGATACCCTCTATAAATTCTTTCATTTTTGTTCTGGTATCTTTGTAAGTTCAGTAGAGTTGTTGCTGGGTTTGTGCTGTCATGACCATTTCTATTCATTATTCACTCCAGATTGTTCGTACTTTTTACTGTACTAATCTTTGACCCTGCTGATTTTACAAATGTGAGTGCTTTGATATGAGAATGGTGCTCTAACATGAAAAGTCTGTGTTATTGAGATGATATTATTGAAGTGTAAAAGTAGGATGAGCAATGATTGGATGATGAACTAAAGGGAACAAGTTGGCATGTGTTAACATGGTTGGCATGTGTCTCTGAGCTGATCATCCCAGTTGTTTTCCTTCTTTCCATGTGCTTGTTAGTTGTTTATTACTATTCTCAATTTGAGCTGTCACTCTCTACTCCTTTTTTTTATTCCTGCATGATGCTAATAATAGAATATTTTTTGGCTCTTACAAAAAGTATGAGAAAGAAAGAAAACTAGACACTGATGTACAACAAGTGTAGAACCTGTGTAAATTATGAACAGCAGTATAACCTTGAACCACTTGATTAGAGTTGGGCGGCCCATTTTCGAAGGTTAATGGTTAAATGGGCCAGACCAAAATGATCCATTTTGGTCTTCTATCAAACTTTTAGAGTTTAGTACGGAGTATCTCTTAGAAAGAAATTTTTTGACACCTTAACGGCTCAATTTGACCAAAATCTATTTGCCCCCAATTCCTCCTCCTTCCTTCCAATCCTTCATTACCACGTTCAACTCTCTCCTCTCCGCTCCTCTTTGTTATTCTAGCCGTTACAACTCAATCTTTCTCTATCTCCCGCTAAACCCAGAAGAGCAAATAATCTGTACAAACAATGCCGAGCCTAATAATTCCCAAATTAAGATCTTGCGAAGAGAATGGCAACGAAAACGAAAACTTGCTTGATTCTCATCTTCAAGCGCTCATCAGCGATGAACCAAGAAATCCTTCTGAATCTTTGGCTGAAAAATCCGCCCTTTGTTGCTCTCTGAAGCGTAAGAGACCGCCCACGATTCAGATTCCTGCTGTTCTGCGTGAGATTAAGGTCGATCCTCAACTCAAATCAGCCGAAGATAGAAGCTTTTTTTGCTTTGGGGACGCCGGGTTTGGGGTTTCGTCCGTCAAGGGTAAGAAGAAGCTTATGGAGGACGCTCACAAGATTATCTCTTGCTTGGATGGAAATCCCTCCAAGGTAAAATTTAAAAGTTCTTTTCTTTTTGTGTATTCTGGGTCATGATTTGAAAGATTTCAACGTGCAGGGTTTTTTTGGGGTTTATGATGGACATGGAGGGAGGAAGGCCGCTGAATTTGTAGCCGAGAATTTGCACATTAATATGTTTGATAGCCTTGGTACTTGCACGGAGAAGGCAACCAAGATTGAAGCTGTGAAAGCTGGCTACCTAAAAACTGATAAGGACTTTCTAGAGCTGGTGAGTTTTTAACTTTCTATGATATTCTTATATTGTTTTTTCCATTCTTGTATTAGTGTTGTTGTAAAGTAGCACATTCTAAAGAATAAATTTGACTTACCTTAAGCTAGTGATGCTCAATTCAATAATTCAGTGGGCATTAGCTGTGTACTGAGTGAGCATGGTGTTACTTTGATGCATCAATATTTCAATTTGGCCTATGGAAACTAGAAAGGACTGGTGTAAGCTTGAATTCATCTTAAGGGCTCTACTTAATGAGGGCCAATTTATGAAGTTTAATTATTCATTTTGTTAAGACTTGTGAGCATTCCCACTTGTGATTTGTTAAAATATTGATGTATCTAAATGTGTCTGTTCTTGATGATTTAGGAAGTAGGCAGTGGTGCCTGTTGTGTGACAGCTTTTATAGAAGGAAATGAGATGATTATCTCCAATTTGGGAGACTGCAGGGCTGTTCTTTGTAGAGGTGGACTCGCTGAGGCTTTAACAACGGATCATACAGCGGCACAAGCAGATGAACGAAAAAGAATAGAGGATAAGGTATGTAATTTTTAAGATGTCATATAGTTTGTGACATCATATAGTGCATTGATCAAGAATTTCTGAATGTATGATATACTTCTAAAATAGGGAGGATATGTTGAGATCCACCGAGGTGGTTGGAGAGTTCATGGTGTGCTTTCAGTTTCTAGAAGCATAGGTGATGCTCATCTTAAGAGCTGGGTTGTGGCGGAGCCAGACACAATGATCTTGAGTCTTACTTCAGATATGGAATTTGTTGTACTAGCTTCTGATGGACTATGGGGAAAGGTAAAACTATTTGCATATGTTTTCTCATGTTGTGTTTTGCATCAAGGTTTGGTTTGGATTACCGCATTTAATGCATTAAATTACATTAAATTGGTTATTTAAAGCGATTTAATACAACTTAATGCATTAAATGAGGGGTAATCCAAATGCACCTGGCTACTAGATTTTATAAGTTTCATGTGTGCCTCATATTAACCTTAGTAGAGCATCTTAATGAGCAGGTTGGGAACCAAGAAGTTGTGGATGTTGTTCTAAGATCAGGCTTAACAGGGAAGATTCTTGGACCTGCTGAGGAACTTTGCAAAGAGAACAGTGATGAATTTGTGTGTATTAATTCAAGTCCTTCACCCAAGATAAAAAGGGTCTCGGTTTTTAAGCAGCAAAAACTGACTAGTTTGTCACCAAGCCCTCAGAAGAAGACAGCTGGCAATGCGTATGCGCTTGACACTGAAAACGAAAGACCTGCTGAGGAACTTTGCAAAGAGAACAATGATGAATTTGTGTGTATTAATTCAAGTCCTTCACCCAAGATAAAAAGGGTCTCGGTTGTTAAACGGGAAAAATTGACTATTTTGTCACCAAGCCCTCGGAAGAAGACAGCTGGCAATGCGTATGCGCTTGACACTGAAAATGAGAGCCCTCCATCGAAGATGAGGAGGACTTCATTGTTACAGCGAAGTATCAAAGCGCTCTCTGCAAGTGAAGACAGCAAGCAATCCACATCCAAGGGCCTGGTAACAGTCTGTAAGGAGCTTGTAAATCTTGCTTTAACTAGGGGCAGTTTGGATGATATAACTGTAATGGTGATTGATTTAAACTATTTTAGAGGAATTAGTCCCTAAACTAGTTGCTTTGTTAGATCATAGATTTAATAAAACAATTTTCTTATCTGTATAGATTCATTGACAGAAATTGAAATTCATTTGATTCATTCTAAATGAGCAGTACTTGAACTAGTCAATATTTCTTATGCTTTCATAAGACATGAATTCATTAAATGCGGCTTTAAATGAATATCATTTTTTTTGGTAGGATTTAAATGAATATCATTGAGCATCACAAAATACATGTTCATGAACCAGAACCTAATTTAGACTATCTTGGCTGTTGCAATGATAATTGCTAGCCAATCTTATGGATTGCCAAAATCTCTCTTGGGATGTCAAAAAGTTCAATTACAATTCACCAGAAGTCTACCTCAGAATAAAATGATCTATCTATATTGAATTATTATATTTAGGTTTCCTACCCCACCATACATGTGATCATGCTTGTAAGCTCCTCCCTTCCTTTTGGTACATGGATTTTTATTTTTTAATATGCATAATTGCATAGAAATGTATGCTTCCAATATATATTATTGCATTTGGGGAAGAGAGAGAGGGGGGAATGTTACCTTGATAAATTCCATATTGCAAGAGCCAAAGCCACCTGGGAGTAAGTGTTAATGTTGTTTATCTCTCGTTCTCTTTGTATTCCATCAGCCAAGTTCAATTATATCATGATGGGGCCAATGCCAAGCAGTCGTTCGGCAGCATCTAAGACAAGAGCTCATGGGTGAGATTATCCCTTCTCTACAATAAAAACCTTCATCATTGGAATATTAATAATTCCATTTCAAATTCAATCCTCTGAAAAATATTAGGCTTTGATCATATTCCTCCAAGTATGATGCAAGATGCAGTAGTATTTCCTGCTTGTTTTTCCCCTGTTGAGAGGCTAATTGATGAGCCAGCCTCTCCACTTACTAAATCACAGCCACAGAGCTTGATTATGTCCGTCTACAAGATGAACATTGCAAGCCAGTCTCGGCTTGTGACCATCACGTGGTGCAAGAATCTCCTACTCCATGGACTATCAGTCTCGGTTGATGGTCCCAGTGGGGACCACCACTACCACTGCAAAATCGAGCTGAAGCCATGGTACTTTTGGAGAAAGCAAGGCTCAAAGCAGTTTGTTGTGGATGGCAAGACCGTCGGTGTGGTGTGGGACCTCAAAGGCGCCAAGTTCAATGGTGAAGTGGAGCCACAATCTGACTACTATGTTGCTGTAGTTTCTGATGAAGAGGTTGTGCTTGTAGTCGGTGATCTAAAGAAAGACGCTTTTAGGAGAACCGGTTGCAGGCCAGCGGTAGTTGATCCGGTTCTGGTTTCAAGGAAGGAGCATGTGTTTGGGAAGAGGAAGTTTGCAACCAAAGTGAAGTTCCATGAGAAGGAGAGATCTCATGAGATCTCAGTTGAGTGTAGCAGCAATGGAAGCATTAATAAGAGTGATTTGGAGGGGTTCAGCTCGGAGATGGAGATAAAAGTAGATGGACTGGTGGCAACTCATGTGAAGCATCTTCAATGGAAGTTCAGAGGTAACCAGGTGATTGAGGTTAATAAACTCAAAGTAGAAGTTTGTTGGGATGTTCATGACTGGCTTTTCGGGTCTGGTCCAAGGCACGCAGTGTTCTTGTTTAAGCCGGTTTTGGCGAATACTTGTTCTGCCTCATTAGAGACGTGTGAGTCTGGTGGTACAGTTGAGCTGTCTGAGTTCTGCTTGTTTCTGTACGCTTGGAAAGTCGAATGAGCTGCTGATAAGAGGTTGGTGATGAGATTTGTTACACTGTCACATGAGTGACAGAAGAAGTCACAAGAAGAGTCAACCATTCATCATGGTTTAATCAGAGAACATCAATCATCATTGAAAGATTGTGTTTGAATTCCATTATTAACACAGTTGAGTGCTGGGCCAAGACAGTTCATGCCCCTAAATAGAGGGAGAAGCTAAGCTACATATAATACTACCTATGTATATTTGTCTTCATTCACTTCCCATTTCTTCTCCTTTGCTTTCTGGTATATGGTTTTTTTCTATTCAATCTGTTATGATGACTGAGAAGAAAACAGCCATTTGTACTTGCAAGTTGCAACCCCGCGGTTTGTGTTGAATGCCATTAAAGTGTTATTTGATGTATTAACTGTGAATTACTACCTGATCAGTAATTGAATGGTTGATCATAGAACATTTCACATCAGTGGAGCTACAGATGAGTAAAAAGGAGAAAAAAAGGAACAAGGAAGCTGTGGGTTGGCATGTAAAAAGGAAAACATCAAAACACATCCATGTGATCAGAGATAAAAGGAGAAAGCTAGCTTGATTCAGTCAAGGGACCCAAATGGCATTAAGAAGGAACAAGAAATGTGGTCAACCAAACAAGGACCCAACAAACCTCTGCATAAATAATAAAGCTAAGAAGCTTTCTTTCATTTTTTACTTTCCCAAGAAAAAAGGACTAGAGAAAGGGAAACACAACACATTAGCAAATGGTAGAAGAGGTGAGCATCATTGGCTCATTATCCTGTGACAAGCCATATTAAAAGGAATTGGTGGGTCAGAGAAGGAACCATTCAGAATCTGATCAAATACCCACTTATTAGCAGCTTCTGTATAGTGTATCCCATCCCAAGTCACTCTAACGTGAGGATTTTTGCAGGCCTTGGCAATCACAATCTCTTTGCCTCCAATTGTCTTCTTACTTCCACATCTCATTGCATTGTTGAAGTTGTACTTCCCTCCATGGCCACAGCAGGCTATTAGTGGCTTCTCGAATCCTACACAATTTACAAGTCAATACATTTTTTCACATGAAAGCATATAAATCATGTGATCATACAAATGTTTTTGTACCTAAGCTCTTGGCTTTGGTTATGAGGGTGTACTTGAGTGAGTAGACATCAACATAGGTGATTGCAGCCAAGGGAAGATCCCTCCTGAGTTGGGCCACGGCCTCTTTGAGTTTGTTGTTGTAGAACTGGGCTGCCTTGTTAAATGGGCTTGCACATCCAAACTTGTCAATTTGGGCTACAGAGACGGGGAATTTTACCAGTGTATATGGGAGGCAGCCAAGAGGACCTGTGTTGTGGATCCAGAATGACCTCCCTCCTTGAGCATATATTTTCTGCCCTTCATTCATTCATTCATTCATGGCTTAATGGCCTTGTTTTTTCTTTGTTGTGAAAAAGTAGTTATGAAAAAGAATACTACCTTTACCACATTGGAGAACTGTGCAAGAACGTCAGGGACATAATCCATGACTTGTTGAGTGGTCATGTTGAGTTTGTAGCCTGCTGTAAGATCGTTTTGGCCTATGTCAAGAGTATACAACGCACGCGAGAAGTATTCTTCTTTAGGCACCGTCTCTCGAATGATTCCACCTGAATTTCCAATTGATCTTCCATCAAAAGGCTAAGCACTGAAATTGACAATGGCGATTTTCAAAGGTCAAAACTTTCAAGGAATTAGTGTACCTTTGCTGTGGACAAGGAACGATTGAGAGCGTGCGCGAAATTCGGAGAATTGAACAAGCTGAACGGACAAGGAGAAGGGGCTGATTCCGCTCTGTGTAATGGTGGAGTTGGGGACTCTCACTGTTGAACCAGCTGTCGCGAAGTTACAGCCATGGCTGAAATCGGATCTCAGCGAGTCCAGATAGGCGTTCGGATGAGGCAATCCCAAGCTTTCCGCTGACAGATTTGATCAATTTGAAGCAAATCAGTACTGAAATTGAAAAACGAAAATCAGTAGCGTAGAACAATGTTGAGGTCACCTATGAAATCGATGATGAGACGACCGTCGGAGTAGCGGCCGGCGGGGGAATGGAAGAAGGTTTGGCCGTAGGGAGGAGGAACCTGTCCGAACGCAGCTGATAGGCCGCCAGTGTCGGAGTTGGAGTCTCCGAAGTTGAATATCGCCGGAAACTCGCATTTGCTGGTGGCTGTGCTGGTGCGCCAGAGTTCTGCAACTAGGAGGAAGACGACAATGAGCCTAGTGCGCTGCTGAAGCGGGAGTGCCATGTGAGTCGCTTTGTCAGTTTTCAACTCTCGACATTGAAATTAGCATTTTATACTTCATTTGCTGGCAAGCACTTGCAACCACCATGGTCCACGGATCCATCCCCAAAAGTTTGAAATTATGGCCTAAACATGATTTGCAAAATCAATATGTTCACATTTATCAGAGAGACTGAATAGCAGAATAGTGTGTTGAACTAATACATTCAACACCTCCTCAATCGAATTGCAAACATTAATGTCACAACTAGCAAAAAGAAGGTAAATAAAAGGCGAAAGCCGAGTGTTCTTGAATGAATGACATTACACAAGGAGCGGTGCCAGCAGGCCAAGAAGAAACAAGTAATATTGTTCAGTTTGTCCCAAATACAATTAACCAACATACAGCAGCTCCTTGGGTTGAGTTGAAACTGACCCCAAAAAATTGCAATTTTACAAGGTTCCAAAATTAAATGCAGCCTTAACTGCATCGCTATATTAGACAAGAGTATCTCAGAATCTACGAAAACCAAACTAAATAACCAAGAACGGGGAAGGGGGATGTAGAGACGCAAAAACATTATATTATTCTGTTCCGGGCAGTGAATGTAGAGAGCTCTGAGGAATCCACACTTGGGCAAAAATATGAATTTGCTGGCCTTTCTAGTTTCTACCATCTTCCTCTTGATTCATTCCTGCAATAAAATTTGCAAATATGAGTCACATAGCAGAGATCCGAGGAACCCACATTTGGCGAAACAGGCATTTCCAAAGTGAGTATTAGAGTAAAAAATTGGTCGACAACAATATACGAAATTCAAACTCCCAAGCAAGCTTATCTAGATCTGAATGAGTTGGGGTGTTGTGCAAATTCTAGAGCCCAACAGGCCAACACATTGAAGTAGTGTAGGCGATATAATCTATCACTAGCAAAACAGTGTGTGCTACTTGAAGACAAAGGCAATACAGAAAGCTATCAAAAATATAATCAAAGCATTGGAAGAAAAAAAGAGTTTAAATTAAAAATTTTGTCATATATGCGGGAAGGAGGTATCCAATAAAGGGTGAAAAATCATGCAGATATGATTGATTATGAAGGAAACTGATTTCTGAAGCCAGATTTCAATTCTAAGGCAAAGCTCCAAGTATACTTATAGCAGAATATACCTGTCAAAGTTCCTATTGCCCGAAAATCCTCTATCCCTGCTACCATAGAAGCTGCTTCTTCTGTCTTCACCGGGTCTTGACCATACATCTCCGCCTCCGGTCCCACGTGAACGGGGCCTATCTGCAAAGTCTACGCTCCGGGCATCATCAACAGATCCAGATCTAGAAGGTGGTCTATCAGAGACGTTACCAAATCTGCCTGCTCCAGAACCGGGTCTTTCAACGTTACCAAATCTGCCTGCTCCAGAACCGGGTCTCTCAACAGCTTTCTGGCTGAGTCGAAATTTATCATCCAATTCCTTCATCAAATTTTCCAGGTCGCTTTCCTTTCCCTGAACTAGACCACGTAACCTTGCTTGATCAGCTTCAAACTCTTCGGAAGGGTCACTCGGTGGTTCTTTCTCAAGTTCTTTCTTCAAATCCTCAATCTCTGTCTTTAATGCCATTTCATCATCAGTCTCAGGCCTGCAAGAGTTGGCATGGGTTAAAGACATAGCTCTTCATGCAAGATTACAGTGTGACAAACACAGCAATCAGGTTCATGCAACAATAAATGCTAAAGACTTCATATTAGATACTTAACAAATTCCACTTTATAGTTTATACTGCGTGGAGGTGCTTGAAACAATAACACACATTTTCAAACCCTATCACAAAGCTACATGAAACAATAATGCATTAATAACAGATGCTGTGGAGTTCTCAAAGATTATCAAAGTGTAGGAACCTCAATATTGAAACATTTCAGGCCTGACAACAGTACTGAAACATTGATCATTTAAACAAGCACGCCAAGTATATAAGAGATATTTAAAGTTCAAAATAAGATTCTAAAGTTTGACATCCATATTTCCATCTAAAAAAGCTACTTTATTACTGGAGATAAGGTGCCTCCACATTTTTCAAGTCAACAGTATCAAAAAAAGAGAACTGAGTAGTAAAGGAACAATCCTTCTGTCTACAAAGCATTCATTTACTCTTAATTGAATTTTTCCCCAAAGACAAGTATGCAGCAAGAGGGGCATTTCAAACAACATCACCTAGAACTTCAAATTTTAAAGCCTACCACAGCATTAACAATCAACTTCCTATCAGATAGGTAAATATCAAGAGTGTTTTCCTCAATCATTGACTTCATCACCTACATTAGTCATTACTCTCCACATAGAATGCAGATCTTAGTTGATAACCTTTCACATTAACAAGAAAAAAAAATCTAATTGAAAAAAGCCATCATATATAACCAAATGCAGCAATTGTATTCCTTGACATACAGGACAATGCTATTAATAAGCCATGCAAATATCACAAACAGAAACCATCATATACACAAATTCACCTTATATGCAACTAAAGTTCATGAAATGGCTTAAGAATTAATAAAAGATTTGGTATCTGAACACACCTATCAATGGCCCGGTGCTCCAATTCAAGGTCCATCTTCCTCCAATCTTTACCTTGCTCCTGCAACACCACCTCTCTAGGTTTTGCATCCCCAAAAGGATTCACTTTCGGCCTTGGCTTTGCCACAGTCTCTGTAGAATGCCCTAATCCTGCACTCTCAGACCTGTTCGATTGTGCACTCGATGGCCTGCTAGATTGAGCACTCTTAACCTCCATGTCTAAATCGATCTTCTTCCAATCCATGCCTTTCTCAGCCAAAACATCCTCCCTCGGCCTAGCTGCGCCAAAAGGATTCGCCTTATTCACCTTTGCAACAACAGGCTGGGAGGGTTCACTCGGTGCGCCCTCACCTCTCGGAGGATCGAGAACCAATCTCGGTCGACTCGATTGGATGTCCCTTCCTCTATCCTCATCATTTCTCTTCCACCGGTCAGAATCCATACCTGAGTTGCGATACCCGGAGCCAAACGTGCTGGATCTAACCGGCGGAGCAGCAGAGATTGGCTTCTTACCGAAGTTCCAGCTTTCCGACTCATCCGCCCTGGATCCGGCCCCAAGCGACTCGTACCGGTTACCCCGACCCGAATCCATACTCGAAAGCGGCGCAGACCTTTTTCCGGCCCCCCAATCGCTCGCTTCATCGGCTCTCGACGGTTGGAGGTCGTAATCCGAGCCCCTCCGAGGCGCACCACGGCCATCCTCATCGAATCCGCCGCGGGATCTGCGAGCTCCCCAAGACGAATCGGAATCCCCCTCCCTGGGACCGGATGAGCGTCCGTAGTTGGTGAATCCGCCGCCAATTCGGCTTCCGGAGTAATCGTCGAGGGCGCGCTCCTTGGGGCCGGTGGGCAACTGGAGCATCTCGTTGGGGGTTAAGCCCTCGCTGCGGGTGGTGGAACCGGCGCCGGCAGTGTAGAACTCGGCGAGTGACATCTTATTCTTTTTCTTGGACTTGGTTGTGACAGCATCTTTCAAACTGGGGAAACTCTGTAGATCGCTGCTCTTGTTGTTGTTGGTTTTGGTGGCGGCGGCAGCTGCGGCGGCCTGTTCACGCTCCTCGGCCTCGGCCTCGGCGGCCCAAGAGCCGATTCCACGGCTTCCGCCCCATGGATTCGACATGGTTGAGTGGTGGTCTGAGTAGAGGAGGAGATCTGGAGAAAACTGTGTTGTTCGAAGAGAAGGGGAAATGGGATGTGTTGTGTTTGTGTGGGGGAGAGGGGTAGACAGAGAAAATCTGGTTTTGGAAAGTACTTTTTATTAAATAAAATTTAAATTGGGAAATTGAAGAGCTAGGGCTCCGAAAGAGGAGCCGGGGCTCCGATAAACAGGATAAAAAGAAGTGGGAAAGAACCCGGTCTTCTCTCTGTAGGTTTTACAGTTAAAATCTTTTTTTTTTTTTAACTATTTACCCAAAAATGTTTTTATTTTCACAATATGGTATGGTTGTTTGTTGCTTTACTCCAAAGCTTGTTGGGGGAGATGTATAAAATTAGTTATCTTATCAATTCAATTTTAAACTATCATATAAACATAGTAACTTATCTTATCAACTACACATTTTAATTTTATGTTAAAGTACTCGTTTGGTTCAAGAATTATTTTCTAAGAAGTATAACTATTCGAGAAAGCTATTGCAATTTTTATGTTTGGTTTAAAAAATAAAATGGAGGAAATAATTTCTTAAGAATTTGCATTTCCTCCAAATCACAACAATTACACTTAGCACAATAGGATAGGTAAGATGTACTTCTTGTTCCCATGAATTTCAATTCCTATTAAATTCACTTACTAGGAAGTAAGTTATCAGAAATTAAATTTCTACAATGAACAAAACGAGTCATAAATATAATTATGGTTGTTTGAATACGATGACCACGAGACAATACTGTTAAACGTGATCTATAAGATAGGCAAGCGAGTTAAAGTATCGTTAAAGTCCAACTCATATTTTGAAATAAACATGAATTCAATGACAATGTTAGATGTTACTCCAATGTAATTTTTTAAGATTTTTTAGCTAGAAATATTAGTGGATTATAGTTAACAAGGTTTTCACATTGATTAGTTTAAACATTGTAATCTTGCTATTATGGAATGAAATACATTCATTTAAATTCTCTTGGTTTGGCATTAGTTACTTTCCAAAAAAAATATCACCTTATGACAATTAATAATGAAATCATAAAATGGAAGTAATTATGTTCAAAAAAAATTGCCATTCAACCCATGGTGAGAGTTTCAGGATTCAACTCTTAGAATCATACACAGTTTACATAAGAATAATGATCCAAATCGGATTGTTTAATGTCAAAATGGCAACAAAATCATATCACAATCGTGTAGAATCATTAAAACATACTGAGTAATAAAATCCAAATTAATGGTCCACTAAGCTGCCACGATCCTTAGAATTTGCATTTAAGTTATGTTTTTAATATTGTAGTTTATCCTAAAAACCCGATTTTATTAAGAACTTCTTTAACAACGTGTTTTTACCCTAAACAAATGAACGAATCATTAACAAGACGATCCTTGTCAATATAGCCCAAAAAAGTGTTTGCTACGCACGTTGTTCCACCTACACCCTAAAAAACAATACGATTTGACAACAAAAAATGACGAAAGCTTTCCTAAAAGAGCTGCTATTTTAGACTTGTATATACGACTTATTACGTTATAACTGCCAACAGCTCATGCCAATAATCCTTGGAATAGTCCAAGTCAAAATCAGTTGCAATAATCCTTGTGATGCCAACAAGCAATCAATCATGGATTTGATTCAACCAAATAATCCATCAATCAATATCAATCATCACGTAATATTTAGTTTCCATTAACCAAACTATCTAGTTTTCAGTAGTTCTAGTGCAAAGGTGAGAGTATACAACACTTACACAACAGAATTGCATTTCAATCAATGATTTCAATTTAGATTACAATGTCGATCTTTCGTGTACATATATGCACCTGGTTGTATTGGCCCTTCATCAGCCCTTGTCTGAAGATTGATACTTCAATGACTTCACTTAAATGGGCGTCTTCTCTTCTCCGTATAGCAATAAACTCTGACACATAACAATATGAGCATTGTTACATTCAGCCAAGAGATAAAGCTTGAGCACTCCATTTAACATGAAAGTACGTTTTACTTACTTTGTGCATTATACCAGCCAAGTAGCCAACTTAGGCAGAAACTACATTAGTCACAGAGGTGGCCAAGGAGTATAAATGGTTTCGCAGGCTTGTATACAGTCTTGTCTACATCAAAAGTGTTGAGAGAATAGCACCTTTTCTGCAATGACACAATGAACTAGGATTATAATTTGTATAAGATGCATTTAAGATCAAAGTACTAACATTCCTTTGTAATGCACTAGATATGATATAATAGCAACAGTACATTTTTTCCATATAGTTGGCCATGTATATTTAGGATGGATGAATGCTGAAAAAATGAAAAGAGATTGGCTCAACAAACAAGCAAAGATTGAGCATTCAAACCCTTCAAAGTAGTGATCCTAAGAGAAATGCATCTAATTATAAATACTGATATACAGTTGAATTCATTTGCAGCTTACAATTGCAGCCTGAGAGAATTGTATCCAATTTTAAAGATTATGCATTCATACAACCTGAATTTCAATGTCCGTAATTGACTATCCTACCATAGCATGTGCCAAAGCAAGATACTCTATACCATCAAAATGACTCTTTATGCGTATCTGACCCACAATACCCGTGTGTCAATCAATCATTGGTAAGAAGCATTTACTGGATGAACCAAGAGCATGTGTGAAGAAAAGTCAGAAGAAAACTTGCATGCCTTTCAACTCAAGTGCTGAAAGTTTGTTTATCATCTTCACTAGTACACTGTACACCTTGCTTATCCCATACTTGATCTAATTGAGTAAAATACATAAATTCTAGAAGAAAGAAGGTAGAAGAAAATTCTGTCTATAGCGATTATTAGCCCATAAGACCATGTAATGTAGGATAAATGATTACCCAAGCTTTCAAGATTTGTGTATCCACAAAGAGCCCAAATGTCATTGTTGAAAGTATATTATTCAAGCTAACTTTTGTCAAATTGATTACATATTTACACAATTACACATATGAAGCACCATTTGGAAAATAGAAAACAACAAAGATAATGACACCCCAACAAATCCTCTTAACAGTAGATGATTACATGGACCCCATTAAACAAGGATATGCTTGATTGCAACATCATCTTTCTAAAAATATTCATTCTACACCCAAGAAAACCAACTACCAGATTTGAATTTTTCGCAACTATCTCATTGAAAACATGAAATTGCGTATGGCACCTCATCATCATATTGACAAATTCAAGATTCAGGATGATTACCTTTAGCAATTACATCCTCAGGAGAAATCACCAAGGCAGAAAATGCAATTTTTTCACTTTCCATCATCAGAGATCTTGTCCTATCCTGCATACCAACCAAGACATTGTGCCAACTGTTAACCCTTGAATGCACTGGAAGCCCCACGTTCATGTCTGTTAGATCTTCTCCTTTCACCTTCAAACCAAATTGGAAAAACATCAATTACAACTTTACAATGAACACCTGCTATAGTAATAATCTCTTGGTCTCTTACATACAAGGAAAACAAATTCAAAATTATGCTAGAATTTGTATGTTTTTCCTACCATCAAAACTTCATCAGGAGAGGCGCCATCCAGCAAGTAGATCAAGCAAGAGCAAAAGCCTTTGGTGATCTCCGAATCGCTATCAGCACCAAACCTAATCCTCTCAAGCTCGTCAATTTCAACCTCCAACCAGACCTGGGCGGCGCATCCGGGGACCCGGTTCTCAGGAGAGCGAGCCGAGTCAGTGAGTTGGGTAAGGACGGAGGCGTAATCGAGGAGGCGCTTGACCCGGTCAATCGGCTCCGGGAGCGACCGGAACTCGGAAGTCAGCCTCTGGAGGCGTAGAGAAACGACCCCGGATCTCGAAATGGGGGAAGAGAGCGAATTCCTCAACTCTTGGGCGCGGAGATTCAAACAATTGGAAACCCTGAGGGTCGAATTTCGTGATGAATTTTTAATGGGGTGGTTTAATTTGAGGAATAAGGGAGGTGGATTTGAAGGCTTGAAGAAATTGGTCGAGAAAGGAGAGGAGGAGTTGGGGGCCATTGATGATGTTGCGATTCCGGCGGAGGTCATGGCCGGGGAAAACGAGGTGACCGGAGCAACAAAAGCGAAAAGCCGATGAGAGGAGAGAGTATTTGTTTATGTATGGGGTTTAAGGGAGGGGGAATTGATTGAGAGGCGATCCTTGAAGAGCGTTCCGGAGGGATTGGTGGTCCTGGTGGTTGTGGGGAGGGTGTGAACATATATATATATATTTTTACGGTGGTGGAATCGCGCAGAAAAGGGAAGGTCAGAAATTTACAATTTTGAAGGACAGTGGCCGGTGGGTGCCCACCATTAAATATTTAAATATTTAAATATCTTAATATTCTTTTTTTTTTCTTTTTAAATAATGTCTATAAGCGAGGCTCGTCGTCACGAGTGACGAAGTGACTCATCGCGACTATACATGGCTCAGTAGCCGCCGCCACCACACGTAGCGAATTCTTGCTAGATTACATTAGAAAGAGGGACACTACTTGTGTGTGTTTGGCAATTGAATTGTTCTATGATATGATGTGTAAAGAAGTGATTTTGTTTGGTACACTCAAGCTAAAATATAGCAACGAATCTGTAATAACGTATTCAAGCTAATGAGTTATTTTATCTTCAATGTAACTTTCAACTAGAAGTTAGATCAAAGATTATAATATTATTGTAGTGTAACCATAAGATTTAGTGCTGTTTCGTAGTGCATTTCTCGTGAGGAAAGGTACAAATAAAAATTGCAAAGTTTACAAATTATACAGGCTATTAAAGTTGGGGACAAATAAAGCAAGTATAGGCTAGCTTTCTCTTACCAGGATTTCAAAATATTCACATTATTCTCTTTTTTTTTTTTGTGCTAAAACATTATTCTCTTTAAACGGTAGTGGAAAAAAGAGTTTAGAATTCCCTTAAATGAGCATAATGACATAATGCAACACATCACCTTCACTACCAACTCTCAGATGGAAAATCCGGTTCAAAGTTGCAACTTACAATATAGCAAGGCAAATTGAACACGAATCCTACTCCATTTGGTTAGTTGATAAGACGTTGAGGACGTGAATTCAAGGTACACTTGAAGTCTTAGAAGATGACACATTTTGATCATCTCGAATAATTTACAATAAAGAAAAATTCAGAAAGATACAAGAGAAACAAAGATTTCATTCAAACTACCCCTAATTTCTGCATAAAAACAGCTGGAAAGAGCATGCTTCGACTCAACAAAGCAGATAGGTCTTTGAAACTCCTATACACTCATTTTGTTCAAGCCTTGCACATACAAGGAGTTAAAGGATTCTCCCATAGATCGTAGTTAGGGAAGGTTTCTTCAGGTAGACCGGTTCGGGTCTGATGAGTGATGACGACGTCTTCTACAAAGGTGGCCCATCCCATGTACGGGTCCCCGAAAGACTTGGACATGAGTCCCTTGTCCGGCTTTATAGATTTTAGTCTGTGGCCTATGTATCTTCGGAAGCCAATTATTAACTTAGCAAAGTTTCCTCCGTGTGTCATTACAAACACGTCTGACTTCAAGCACACCAGGAAGTCGAGTGCAGCTAGGCTTGTCACGTGCTTTCTGAAACCGTCTAGCTCTTCCTTGCCGGCTAGTTCCTCCTTGGTTACCTAATGAACATAAAAAGTCAGAGCAAAGGTAACACTAGCATGCTATGAAATAAACAGTGTTACTGAATAATTGCCAATGAACTCACCAGATTTGGGAACATGTTCCTTAGTGGTGCCATCCTATTCTGTCCACCATAGACCTGTCCAGAAGCAACATAAATTTGGGTGTCTTTTGGATAGCCCATAGCTCGTAAAAGAACTGCCACTTCCCCGGGTTCAAGAGGACAGCGTCCTTCCTTGCGCTTCTGAAGGGCCAACTGCCATAGGTGGGAGCCATTCTGTATACCAAAATAAAAAGAAAACGTATGAAGAATAAATCAAGCTTAGAACATTTCTATAATATCCATCTCAGAGGTAATAGTATACAGAAAGTGCAGTCATTCATCACCTTATATCGTCTAGGCCATTCCTTCTTTCTGTATTCTGCCATTTGAGCCTTTTCCTCCCTAGTCCCAACAAAATCACAGAATGAAAGACCCACCATGCCCTTCTCAAATCTCAGATGAAGAGCCCTGTTAAAAATAAGCAATTACAATTTCTTCAGGAGCCAAGTAACTAACCCAAGTATTTTGCTGGAATTACTTTAAGAGTCATATTGACATACATGTATGGATTCGAACTGCCAGTGCGGTTTCTCATCCTTGATGCCAGCACATCTGCCATTTGTTCAATCTCAGGAAGAAATTTTAGAGCATGATAGTTCACTCTACAGCGTAGCCTGTTAATTTCTGAAGGAACATTATCATAGCTGCAAAAGGAAGAAGCAGAAGAGGAATTAAAAAGAAACACAACCAATAGGCCCAACAAGTTTCTAAAAGGCAAACCAGCAGCACAGGACAGTTTGACTTAGAGCTTACCCAAGTCGATCAACAAAAGGTTTCAGGGACATTATCTTCTTCTCCTTAACACGAGGCAGAACATTGTCAATGTAAAATTGGGCTGAAGCATACTTTGGAATGTTCTTGACTGTTCGTCTGTGACATTAGAATACATTTGAAAGTGAGGTACATGTTGGCCAAAGGGATCATCTATTATAGCGTGAAACTATATGAACCCAGAACATAAAGTTCCCCAACCACATATGTAAGTAGCTTGAGACTAGGTAGCATCCACTTATTTCCCCGAGACAGAAGAATACACATTGGAATTTTGAGCAACACAAGTATATGCATAACAAAATATATGGTGCTATACAAAGCTTTGACGAGGGCCATATTATAACTACAGATTACATTGGTCTCGTGTTATGTTCATAAATTACAGATTAAATGAAGATCCTAGATTATAAAAGACCCATCCTTGGTTTACTGGATCCAAAGACATCACTGCAAGCTGTGAGGCTGATGTTGATCACATTCACTATCCACAGTCATACCTACACCATTCACAGCACTCCCCTCTCCCCCCAAAAATATTTAAAATATGACTCTACTGTGATGTGTATAGTAAAGCCTTTTGAAGTTTAGAGGATAGGCTTGTACAAAGATATATGAGCTATGCACTCAAACATAAATTCAGAGTTGAACTATGAAGTCGGTTTACATTCTTGCTTCAACTACGAATGTCACTGCTCAATACCTTAGTGGATCGCCTCTTGTTCAGCAAAATATAAGCTGTGTGAAAGACAAAGAGGATCTAAATTGTGTATTATATGACATGCATAGAAAAAAAGGATCTAAACTGAGAAGGCAAATCACACAGCAAAGCAACTATGTACACATTTTTGTAAGACGATGTTCATCTTGAATTTCAAGATTTTAGAAATTACTTGAAGCCAGGGGCCCAATATCATGAGAATATGCCAAAAATCACCATGTAGCTTATTGTAACTGATATAGTTAGCACTGTGCAGCTACTGGAATGACAATCCAAGAGAAAGATTCGTTCATGGAGCAAAAAATTAAACCTGATGCTAGAGAATAGTTCTGCTCTGTCTGAAAACCACTCTGGAATGTCACGGACAATTCGAACATCATCCTTCAAGTAGTCAATAAAATGATCCACATCAAAAATGTCTTCAAATTTCCTGAAAACATGAGATATGGATATAAATATAGCTGTCACATAAGATAATAGAATTGGCATCACATAGTCCAAGCCTTCCCCATGAAAAAAACCTAGATCACCAAAAGAATATATAGCTTTTAATATTTAGGCATTTAGAAATAGATATGTCCACTATTTGATATGCACACCTGCTGAAAATGTGTCCCAGAAATTTTGTATATTTGATCATACAGTAAAATAACAAGAAAACAAAGAGAAAGGGCATGTAAATATGAGACAGCGATCCTCACGTTTGATCTTTCCAAATTTGATCCTGCTTCAACACTGGCAATATGAGTGTGGTATTCATTATTTTGGCAACTGCCACAGCATTGCATATCTGTTAGGTAAATAAAAACTAACGTCAAACTTCTGCAATGCATGTAAACATAAGAACAAAAGTGTTGCATGTAACATTGAAGAATAGGACAATCTGCATAGGTTTGCAACGAAACAAACACAGCAATCAGCAAGCACAAACAAACTGCTTGATAAATGCAGGAGTACATTTTAAGGAAAATGTATATCAACCTGATTTATGCTTCAGAAAAAAAAAAAAAAACGATCATTAACATGTTAGACCTATTAATTATGCAGGTAAAGTATACCAATTGAGATTAGTATGCACAATTATGAGAGCTTCTCTTGTTAAAATTAAACAAAATCCAGTGATACTATCAGAGATCATACAGCGATCCTTTGCTGATTAAGCCCACCCTCGGCATGAATAAATATGTATCCATTTGTTTCATTCTCCGGAGGAAGATCTGCAAGCAGCAAACAAACATTTTAGATGCATATATTGGTGTCTTACCAAGGCCCACAGAAAAAAAAAATGAAATAAGAGTGCATCAACCACTACTGCCAAGTATAAATACCTAGCATGTGTTTAGTATAGCATATCTAGGTGTGACCAGATATTCTTGGAGATTATTTCACTTCAAGCATGGTACACCAACATCAATATTAAACAAGTTACTGATACTTCACAGTCAAATTACCAAACACCAAAATTATCTCAAGATCTTGAAAAAACGTAAAGCATTAACAAAATTTACCGGTATCCAGAATATAAACCTGATATTCCATTACTATGACGCTCAGCACAAGGCTTCCAAGATGTAGTGGCAGAATAAGGATTCTCCCAAAGGGAAGGTGACTCCTTGACCTGAAAATTTTAC
The DNA here is from genome assembly GCA_964016875.1 of Fallopia convolvulus. Lineage (NCBI taxonomy): Eukaryota > Viridiplantae > Streptophyta > Magnoliopsida > Caryophyllales > Polygonaceae > Fallopia > Fallopia convolvulus. The sequence continues at coordinate 82,773,173 of OZ024718.1, forward strand.
CATACAATCCATCCAAGAGCATGAGTACGCCAATTTGAGACCAAATAGAAGATTGAGATATTTAAAATTCTAGGCCTTACTCGAGGACAGTGAAGAACAATGCCATCCTTCTTGCACAAGTAAGGAGAATTCTGGCAAGAAATCCAAACACACATCAGGTTTGTTATAAATTAAGCCAAAGAATGAATAAAATCCATCCATAGAACTGAAAAGGCAACAAAGCTACACAGCAGTGAAAGGATTACGCATTCCAATCTGAAGAATTCTCATATATTGTTCAATCAGTAGATGCACTTTTGCACCATCTATCTACAATTTTCTAGCAATTGAGAAGGAAACAAAGCAAGAGCCGATAGTTCCCCCAAATTTAAACGAGCGATCAAATCAAGAAAGCATGAAAATTTTACTAAGCAATCGATGTCAGAATTCGCATACCAATCGATGAACAACCGATGCCATTGCGAACAAGCCAATAGCGACGAGACCGAAGATCAGGAAAAAAGAGCACTTGGAGTGATGTGGGGAAGCCCTAACGTCGTCGAAGAAGTAGGGGAAGAGAGAATGAAGACAGGATGGGACAAAGGGGCGATCGCGGAAGTAGTGGTGGTGGTGAACATGGCCTTCACGATCGTCATCGTCATCTCCGGCGCCGAGAGGCTTATTATCGGCGACGAGAGGTGCAGCTTCTTCTTCGGAGCGAGTAGGCTGTTTCCGAGGAGAGGAAGTGGCTCTGTTCCCAATGGAGCTCGAATGCCTGAGCTCTCTAAGCTCAGCAGCCATAGCTCTCCTCGGGCTGTAAACACCAGTGTGTGCGGAGGTAGTACAGATCTTCAGTCAGGCGTTAATGGCGGATCTCCAAAGCGCAGCCCTCTCCCCCTCACCCCCAAATTTTCCCTTTACTCTCTCCTCCGGTCCGGTTTTCATAAAGGGCTTTTCGATTAAATAATCACTTAGAACAGAGTTTGCTAAATGCATTTGTTACTTATTTTTTTAAAAAAAATTATGTTATTTTTTTTCTATAACATATTAGTTTTGAAAGTTGTTTCAAAATTATTCTCTAATTTAGAATTAATAAATTCTTAAAAAAATTAAAGAACAGACTGCTGACCAATCAGTCATTTATCAAAATAGATGGAGAACCATCAGAGTCTTTAAGCCTAAGAATAAACGCGAAAAAAGTCACGCCATCCGTACACATTGTACCATCAAAATTAAACTTAGGGCCCGTTTGGTATCGATATCGGATATGAGATATCGGTATCGGTATCGGATATCGGTATCTGTATCGGTATCGGCATCGGATATCGGTATCGATATCGATATCGGTATCGGATATGGGATATCATTCATATCTCATATCCCTTCATACCTCTTTTATTTGGGTTATATCAAATATCAAGGAAAATGCCTTGTTTTGATATCAGGGATATGGCCCGATATCCATATACTCCTATACCAAATACACCGATATCTGAATCCATATACTCCCATACCAAACATGAGATATGACCCGATACCGATATCTGATATCATGATATCAATACCAAACGGGCCCTTAATGTAATCCTCTTCTGTTTTTCCCACTTAGCAAGTTTTCTCTATGCTCCATCTCTCGCAATATTTGTGCGAGAGCCGGAAGAATCAGAGGCTCTGCAAGCTCATTTTTTAACGAGTAAAAGACATGACTAGTCTAATTTCAATAATTTATTCCAGAAATATACCCTTACATCTTAATTTTTCCAATAGTAACCTCTTGCAAATAATTAGACTAAAATACCCCTATTTTTAATTTTGTTACACAAATTTTGTTACACAAATTTTATGTAATGTATTTTTGTTACATAAATTATATTACACAAATTTTATGTAAGGTGTTTTTGTTACATAAATTTCATTATTAGAATTTTATGCAAGGTATTTTTGTTACATAAATTTTATTACACGAATTTTATGCAAGGTATTTTTGTTACATAAATTCTATTACACAAATTTTATTTAATGTATTTTTGTTACAAAAATTATGTTACAAAAATTTTATGTAAGGTGTTTTTCTTACATAAATTTTGTTACACAAATTTTATGTAAGGTATTCTTGGTACTTAAATTATATTACAAAAATTTTGTTACACAAATTTTAGTAAGTTAATTTATTATACTTTGTGAAAACTAATTTCAATTTTATTACATTAATTTTGTTACATAAATTTGTATAGAATAATTCTTGTATATTAATTTTATTAGATAAACTAGCATTTGTTCCCGTACCTTGTACGGGTTTTGATTAAAAAAATATTATATGATAAAGATTGTGTTTCTAAACTTGCGAAATTTTAAGATCTCCAAATAAAATTATATATTAGTCATATTATTATATTTTAAAAAATTTATTTTACAATGAAGATTATATTTTTATCACTGGCCAAAAATCTCTAAATATAATTATATATTAGCAATATTATTATATTTAAAAAATTATTTAATAATGAAAAGTATATTTCATATCAAATTTTAAAATCTCTAAATATAATTGTACATAAGTAATATTATTATATTAAAAAATTATTTAATAATAAAAAATATGTTTCGTATCAAATTTTAAAATCTTTAAATATAATTGTATATTACTATATTAGTAATACGATTTTGTAATATTAGTAACATTATTGTATTCAATAAAATTGTTCCGTAATAGATTACACACTAACTAAAACTTGCCAAAATTTAAGATATATAAATATAATTGTATATGAATAATATAAGGAATATTGGTATAATATAAGGGTTGTAAATACTTAAATAAACGAAGGGTAAAGAGGTAAATGAAAAAATTAAAATGCTTACGTGGCATATTTAAGAGGATGACACGCAAGATAGAGAGATTTGACTTTAGTTATAGTATATTGATTGTATTTAATGTAATTTATATAGGAAATAACTTCTTTCATATGGAGTATAATTTTATGTAATCTTAATTTTACAATAATTTCTTTCATACTCCGTATAATTTTATGTAACTAATTTAAATTTGATTTACACTAATTTTGATACATAAACATGAACCAAACTGGTTTACTTTACACTAATTTTGATTTACACTAATTTAACCAATAACTCTACTAATTTTACTTAACCAACTGATCTACTGATCTCTCCCAAATCTTCCGTAATTGCACAATCCACATGAATGTCAACCAACTGATTTACACTAATTTAACTAATAACACTACTAATTTTATGTAACTAATCTCTCTCAAATCCCTAACCCGCATAATCCGCCGAATCTGCCATCCGCCACCGGCACCGCGCTCCCTCTTCGATCTAGATAAACGTCGTCGTGATCCCTTTGCTCTCGCTAGTCTCCTCGCCGCCGATGTGCCGTTTGACTGGGTCGCTCAGTCCGATTCGCGAAAGAACGACCATGACAGGTGTCCTTAAGAAATGGTAGGAGACGCCGTCCGGTTACGAGTTTGGCCCCTCAAGTCCTCAACTGCCCGATCCAATGGTTCTAGAGGATATCGAAATAGTGGCGTTCGATTCTAGTAGGCTGTTGGTGGATTAAAAATCGTTAATATCTATTAAGATTATTATTAAGGGTAGTTTGGTATTTTTTAATAAAATGATATAGTTTTGGAAACAAGATAGGGTAAGGGTATATTTTTGGAATTAATAATTGAAAGTAGGACTATTGTGGGATTCTTCTCTTTTTTAACCTGGTTTCGTGTTAACTAGCTCCACAAGGTATACATCATTAATGCAAACAATCTATATACATATATAAAAGACGCAAGGAATAAGGCCACCACGTTGCGCCACCTAGGATTTTCCTATGTGTCGTTCTCACATTAAGCCACCTAGAATTTTGCCACATAGGATTTTTTATTTTGGAATTTATATATGTTGATATTATTTTAGGATAATATAGAAATATGATAAATTAATCTAGAAAGATCTTATCTAAAATAAAGATGTTATCTATTGTTAAATCTTAAGTATTAATGTTAAATATTTGATATGATAATTTATTTAACTTAAAAAGATATATCTAAAATAAAATAAACTATAAAAGCATTAAATATTTGGCCCCACCCTTTTTAAAAAAATTAGTTTTATCTATATTAATTTATCTTTTTCAATTAACTTCCTTTATATTTATTTATGTGAAATAAAAATTATAATTCGAATTTAATTAAAAATAAAGAAAATTATTTTATCTTTATCTTTTCATCTATATATGTAAAAGATTTATCTTAAATCAAAATTTGATTAAAAAAATTAAATTTTTTCAATATCTAGGTAATTACTTGCCCAAATTGAATTTTGATAAAAAATACATTATCTTTTCATTAATTTCCTTTTTGACCTATTCATGTAAATATAGAAGATTTTTTATCTTTAAAAAATTCAATCTTTACTCCTATTTTTTTATATTTTTTTATTTAAAGTATTTTAAGGAATTGAATTTGATTAAAAAATTATAGGAATTCACATTATTTTTCTTTTCTTATCTATTTTAACTTTAAAAAATTAAATTATTCTTTTTAAAATAATTTTATTCATATGTTTTCATAAATAAATTATCATTAAGCCATCAAAATCATATTGGACTCACCTTATTGGTTTTGGCTCCGTCTCACATTTTAACAATTTTAAAATTTTATGTAAACTTTTCCTAATATATATATATTTTTTAATTTTTTTACTAAATTAAAATCGCATTCAATAAATAAATTAAAAATTAAATCTATGTAGTCGTGCAGGACACGAGGAGTATAACTAGTTTATTCAAAAATTTTAAAAAAGGAAGAATAAAGGGCGACCCGCAGCACCATCAGCCGGCCGGGGCAGCAAATAGGTGTGTTCCTGTTGGGTTTTAAAAGAACGATTTCTTTCGCACTCTCACTGTATACTTCTTCACGCTCTGTCCATGGAGATGGAGCCGCTTCGACTTCGGTTGAAGTTCGAGGACTCCGTTCTCACCGACTCTCAGAAATTGGACGGCTTGAAACGATCGTGGGTTTTAGTTGAACCCGGACACAAGACCATCGCCGACTTCGTTTCTTACCTCCTCCACTCTTTCGACCTTTTGGATTCCTGCCCCGATGGCATCTCTCTCTCTGTAAGTAGTCTCTTCTTCCCTCGTTTAGGTTTAAAATTTGTAATTTTGGTCGATATTGTGACTAGCTGGAGTGGTATGGTGAAAACCCCTAGTTAAAAGTATGATTTTTTTGCATGTCAAACACTGTTGTATATGCGAAAGTGCATTGACGAATACCATAGTGGTGATTATTTTGTGCTTAAGATGCCAAAATGTGCTTAGTCTCAGTACATGGTTTGCTGATTTTGGAGTGTACCAGTTTTCCTGAATGTTCATATATGTTCTTTGGGACCACTAATATGCGAGTAAATGATGCAATCTGACTTAGAAATAAGACTATGGAGGAATGTTTTGGATTATTGTGGCCTTGTGCTGTGCCTCATGATTTAAAATTTTCTCCTTGCAGATGGAAGGGTTTATTCTGCCACATTTTGAGTCAATAGGGATTTTAAAAAACAATGATCTAGTGTGGTATGTTCATTCATTGTTTCCCAGTCTGATTTTATTAGCTTTGAAGGTTGTCAAACCCTAGATTCTTTTTAAGTGCTCATGAACATATTGTTATTTGGCAGTGTGAAAAGAAAGGGTTCCAAATTGCTCGTGGAAGAAAAGGTCCAGGAGAAGTTACCATTAAATCTTGGTGTGCCACTGTCCACAATTGAAGTTTTTGAAAAGGAAACTGAAGGTTATGAGAGTGAAACTGAAGAGGAAGATGAAGACAATGTGCAAACTGATTTGCTGGACGAGGACAGGGTACCAAATGGAGATGCATCTATCAAGAAGAGAAAAGCACCCAAACAACTGAAGAACACGAAGTATGCTCTCCCCGTATTTAGTAATATTGGTTAATGTTACATGTCAGTTAGGGATATGTAGCCTTAGGTGTTGTGAGCTGTTGTGGCATATGGACAGGGATGGTTGTCATGCATGTTGTCATATATACTTGATCTTTGTTAATGTATATATATGGGTTACAGGAAGAAGAGAAAGTGCAAAATATATGACTCTTCCTCAAATCAAAAGGAGCATTCTGATAGCTATTTGCAAAATGGACACTGCCAGCCAAAGCCACCAAAGAGTAAACAAGATCAAGGGCATAATGCTGTGTACGTTTTTGACCTTGCATGAATTCTGCGTGGTTATTCTGATACTCTGCTTGTCATGTGCTGCCTGCTTTGTATGCTTGATAATGGATCATAATAAGATGGTATGGAATGTTACTGTAAAATACTGGAACCTAAATGAGGAGTGATCCTATCTTTTTTTGAAGTGGGAAAACTTCAGACTTATGTTCGAGTTAATGCTGTAAGATCAAATACTATAACCCTGGTTGTGTGTGTCATGTAGGTGCAGCAACATTGAGAACTGGCAAGGGGCTATAACTCTATCTAGTGATTCAGACGAGACTGTAAAAGTTTCTGTGGTATGTGGTTCCTTTCTGTACATAAATTCTGTTTTGATAATGTCACAGGTGCTAGGTAAATCATTGGTTTTGAACCAGTTTTGAAACTTGCTTATTTGTATATCAAGGTTCTAGATGTGTTATAGATTGATTTCCTGTTTTTTTACTATTTTACATTTACATTTTAGACCAGAAGTACTAGGCGCAAAAAGGCAAAAAAACTGAAGTGGCGTAAAGCTGAACAGGTATAATGCTACTTCACAGCTTGTCCATGTTCCAGATGCTCTATTAATTTGAACAATGTGTTTTATTATTCTAAATGATTTACGCTTACATATTCATGATTCATCTTTCTAGTTGGTGACACAGTTACCCTGATTTGGTTGCAGCTTTATAAGAAACAATCTCTAGGGTGTGATCTGGATGCTGAGGATCACTCAAAAGGATCAGACCTGGATAGCGGACCTGAGGATGAAATTGTCCCTGTAGTGGTTCGGCCAGGGCATATTCGCTTTACTGCACCTGGGAAAGGTTTATCTTTTGTTTCCTTTGACCTATCCTCCAACATGTTACTTGGCTAGGCCCCATCAACTGGGGGTGCTGCTAGGAAAAACATGCACATAAAATTTGTTCATATCGACAAGTTTGCAAAGGCACAGTTTATTTATGCAAAATGATTGTTTGTCATCTCCTGAATAGTGAATTAAACTATGCTATGGGAAACAAGTACCACTAGGTGCATATATGTTATAATGCTCTTGTATCTTTCTATTGGCTCTAACACTTACAATGACTTTGTTTTATGTCAGAAAAAGATGTTCAACAGTATCAAGAAGCAGAGGTATGTTAAATAGTTTTCTGTGCAAAGCAATTCTTCCCTTCTGAAAACTTGCTTGTTGGCTCTTTGCCTTTTTTTGATTCGCTTAGCTAGAAGTTTTTCTTTTCTAAGCTTTCTTCTCATAAGCTCATGTCCTAGTATGCTTAGTTAGTGGGTGAATTTATGCTGTATGGCATATTCAACTACATTGATTTTGTGTGTGTGGTTCATCCTCATTGATCCTTTTGCTTTTCCCCTGCTCTTTTATCCTTCTTTTTTGGTGTGGAAAATACTTTGAGCGGATTGGGTGAAGGATGTGTATATCAATGTAAGAAAAAATTCTAAACTGGGGAGTGGGAGGATGTTCATTTTTCTCCATCATAAATTTGCTGTGCAAATTCAGGGGTCATTTAATTGGCATGGAATCACAAAGAAGAAAAAAGTTCAAAACTGGGGCAAGGAGAAACAAACACCCTCCAAATGGAATGAAAATAAAGCTCCCTATAAAAAGCAACAAGCCTCCAAATGGAAGGAGTGTAGAGCTACTCAAGACAAGCAACCGGCATCTAAATGGAATGAGCAAAGATCTTCTCAAGAGAAGCAATCTGCTTACACATGGGGTGGAAATAGATCTATTGGAGAGTGGCAATCAGGATCCAACTGGAATAACATTGGAACCCATGGCAGAAGTTGGTCTGCCCAAAAAACACCAGCAAATACAATAAAAGACTATGAGAAGCTGCTGCCCTTGACAGACTTTCCAGTGGTAAGGGATTATGTTATCTTCTTGTGATTGTTGTAGGACAAAATTATGTTTGTAGGATCACTACTATAAATTGGATTTATGTATAATATGACTTACTTTGGTTTCTTCTGACTGGTTAGCAAGGTGATGTCATCGCATATCGTCTATTGGATGTAAACTCGTCATTATGCCCTGAGCTGACCTCATACCGAGTATGATTATCAAATAGCTCTCATTCAAGTTCTGCTTATATACATATCTGTTAATTTATAATAAAATATTTCATCCGCAGGTTGGTAAAGTTTCTTCGTCTGACCGAGAGTCCAATAGTGTAGTGTTGGTTCCTGTCCCAGAATATCCTTTTAAGTTCAAGAAGGCAACTGATGGTACGCCTGACGAACTAGCTGATGCCTCCCGTTACAAGGAAGATGGAACATTAGAGGTATATTATGTAGCTTATGTTCTTCCTCTGCTAGGCATATGCTTAATTTCCTGACAAGAAAAAATGCTGAAATTCATGGGATCTTCTTCAGATAGACTTCCCATCTCTTGTTGATGTGCGAATCGTGAATCGTGGTGGCCTGAATTCCAGCACAGCTTCAGGTTGGAAGCCTACTATTTCAGGAGTGGGCTGGTGGACTGTTAATACAGAGGGAAGCAAGCTTCCTTCATCTCAAGCACAATCCAGTGGCAACAAATGGACAGAAACGAGTTCGTGGGCCCCAGCTTCATGCTGGGGATCATCCACATCAGAATCTGGCTGGAGGACCGAAACCCCAGGGAGCAGCAAGGATCCTCAAACCAGCAACAATTGGACTGCAACGAATGCTGCTGTTGCCAGCAACAATTGGACTGCAACGAATGCTGCTGTTGCTTCTACTTCTGGCAAGTCTTGGGAAACTAAATTTCTTAGCAAATATCATATTTGTTGTTATTTTATTGTATTCTTAGCAGATACGGTGCAATATTCATAATGTTTTGAAAGTTAATATTTTCTCTACAGAAAATGGTGACAAAGATGTGTGGGAAGAGTTAAGTGCAGCCATGAGTGCCAAGAAAGCAGCGCTAGATCTGATAGAAGATAACTGGAACAAAAAGCGAAAGCCTGCCAACTACACTTGGTCATACCGAACACTCAGGAGCAGGGCTTGAGATCAGAAAATGGTAGCGGATTAAGATGGAGGTGGCTTCTTTTTGAGTTGTGTAGTGCTTCTGAAATATGAACTTGCTAACGGTATATATGCCTAGATGTATAGAGATATCTGACCTTTAGGTGGGTGCAAGAAAGGCAAACCTATTTATTAGTTGGTTGATCTGTTTTGTGCAGCACAGGCAACCTGCTGTTTTTGAAACGTTTTTAAATGCTCATGTTATATATATTCCTTGGTCAAGCTGATTGTCTTTTATTTCTAAAGTAAGGTTCGCCTAATGCCCTTTATGAGTTTTATGTTTTCATCTGGTGCTATCACTGTGTAGCTGATGCTTAAAAGATGAGTGTATCGTGTTTAAGCTGCCCTATATCCAAAAGAAACAAGCTTTATTTTTCTTCAATTGAATGAACTCAAACTGAACTGAATCCTCTAGTCATTGCTACATTTGTATCTTACAACCATGATTTTAGATTCGAACAACATAACGCATACAGGATGCTTATGCAGAAAAGGATTAGAAATGTAATTATCCAGGATGACTAAATACCCATGGTAACTGAAGATAGCATAATATCCAAAGCAAGCCAAGAAAATCAAGGTAGCAAAACACAATATTTTTTCATACAGAAATGTTGACAATCCAAAATTTTGTGGGGAAAGAAGAGCAGATATGAATTCCAATCCAATGTTTTATTTACACAAGCTATATGGTAACAAGTACAGAAGAAGGCGTGGAATTCAAATCAAGGCGCTCTATTATCTTATTGTCACCCATTGACTCAATGTGTTCTTGCAATACTCGGATGCCTAAGGGAATTAAAAGGCAGTCAGATGACTTGAAATTGCGCACCACATACTCTAAAACTGTTTCTTGTGAAGAAGGGGTGTCTAAGAGCCTCATGAGCTATAACTCTTCTTGAAGGCTCATACTGAAGCAGACCTTGCAAAAGATCAATTAGGTCTCCAGCTGAATGATCAACGCTTTGCATTACCCAGTTCTGCATAACACACAATTTTTCAAAATCATGTTCAGAAGAAAGCATAAAAGGCGTTAAAGAAAAGGTGAAGCTTTTTACCTGGAGACGAGGCAGTTTCTGAACAGCTCTGATGCTCTCTCTTGATGTTGCACCTTCAGGCCAGTTCAACCTTCCCCTCCTTGTATACTTCTCAGCATGTCGGCTGAACCAACCAAAATGGAAGGCAATTAAAAGGCAGCTAAGCACAGAACATTATATAGTATACAGGCACAGAGTACAGACTACTTGAAATAGCTAAAATTGATACAAACTACAGAATCAGCAGAAGTTTTAATGTAAGGGGCACATACTCCACTTTTCTAAGCATATGGTCAGGTAATGGACCTAAAACCCTTTCCATCATGGCTAAATGCTCCAAATTGTCATGAGTTTGAAACAAAGCTTCTCCCTGCAAAGAACCGTTTTTCAGGTTATAATCAATAATGCATAGCAAGGAAAGAAGGGCGTCAAAGCTTAAAGCATCAGTTTCTCATACCGAACATAATTCAGCCAAGATGCAGCCTATACTCCACATATCACATGGATAACTCCACCCAAGTCCTTCAAAGAATCAAAATGGAACAGGATTTAGAGAGAAAAAAGTTACTGATGCGATAATATGTGATGGTATTCTCAAAAAAGGGTAGTAGAGCACATACCAAGAATCACTTCAGGTGCCCTATAATGCCTTGTCGATACAAGGTAGTGGTGAATTTGATGTCCAGAAGCTGTGCTGCCAAAGTCAATAACCTTTATGGCACACGACTTTGGCAGCCTCTTTACTTGTGATCCATCCCTTAAAGAACCCTATTACAAGATTACCATAACAAATATAAACCATAAGTCGCTGCTAGAGATCCTCATGCAAAGTTGGAAATATAAAAATGGCAAGATAAACAATTGACATTATCTAAACGAAAAAAAAAGAACTGATAATAGAGCAGATATACCTTGTGATCAGGTAATTTCACATATTCTGAAGAAACAAATAGTATATTTTCTGGCTTCAAGTCAGTGTGAATGAGGCGCAAATCATGCATGACTGCAAGTTGATAAAGTCAAACCCAAGATGAAAAACTGTAAGTCAAACATGAACTAACCAATTATGTTGCAAAAAAAAAAAAAAAAAAAACAGAAGAAACCAATATAGAAATTACAAAACCAAAATTTCACACAAATTTGCATTGCAATGAAAATAAACCCCTAAAGAAAAGGTAAAACTCAATACGAACAGACATGCTACACATTCCAAAAGTTGTCTCCCAATCTCGCGAACCAAATCAACTGGAAATGGTCGGTAACTGTTCCTCCGTAGAAAATCAAATAAGCTTGGTCCAAGCATCTCAAATACCTGTGTAGCCAATCACATCCACCCCACGTTTTTTAATTCTCAATCATGGCAGGTTCGGGGAGACTATATTGCTATAGTAGATTTTTTACTTACAATACAAATATGGTTACGATAATCAAACCAGTTTCGTATTTGAACACAGCTGCAAAAGAGTACACAGTCTTAGAATGCAGCTTCATAGAACCCACCATCTAACTAACCTATACAAAAGTCACATCATCTTATACAGAAGAAAATCATTATAAGCATACCCATTTCCATATCCATTGTGCCTTCCAAGCTTCTTGAGCACATCGACTTCTACCATTGCAGCATCACGATACTTCTTGATACCGCGGATCACCTTTATGGCAACCATCTCTCTTGTTTCCCTGTCAAAGCACTCAAGGACCTGCCCGAATGTTCCTGAAGATTTACGTACATAAAAGAAATCAGACCATAGTAGTGTGTAACAATTGGAGAAACACCTAAAAGGATCATCTGGGACTTACCTTCACCAATCTTCTTGAGGATCTTGTCTGCATGGTACAGAATACACTTAGAATGCATAATGTAAGAATATTCATAATTCACTTAGAAATTAGAATACATAATATAAATCCAGCAGAAGATCCATGTTCAGAACTTTAGATTAGAAAAGTTGTTGATACATAAGAGTTTATGACAAATTGGATTGGATATTATTAAATCATAAAAAGGAGAGTAAAATAATATGCTCATAATTCCATTAATATCTTCAAACTAAATTCAGAAGGAATAAAATATGCCCCACATTAGCCATATAACAGTAGTAATTCTTCCACACTAAAAATCAGAAACAAGATAAACATTATGCACCAAAATCCACATATCAACTATAAATGCAATATGCATGTAGAATGAAAGATATGATTAAATGGTGATATGATGTATTTACAGCGAGGGGTTAAATTCTCTCCCAGCTCAAAAATGTAATGCCCATCTTTGTCATCATCACGCCTTGGCGGAGACCCTTTATGAGTCAATCCCTTCACCAAATGATTAGAATGCTCCGACTGTAACCTTGAAGGTCCAAAGCTTGTTCCATTTCCCACCTCTCGACCACTATACAATCCTGACTGAGCCTACATATAGCCATGGATTTATTTCCACCAAAAGAGTATGAAACTAGTTTATCATTATCCCCATAATTTTCACATATCTTTAAATTATTCACCCTTTAAAAACTGCTAAAATGAAAAAAACTGCTAAAAATTTTCCATAAATATATATAAGCTGTCACAATAAAATAAATGTCAAGGTTCAACCAGTCATGAACTCATGGGTTATGCAAAACATAAGATACCACTGTCCATATGCATGTAAATCAAACATCCAATGATCCAAATGAGTACACAATAAGCATAAGAAATAAAATCACAATATATTTTGGCAGTTGGCAAAAAGAAGAGGCTTGAATTTATAATAGCATATTATCTTTTCTGTTCCTATTTGCTAATGCAACTTTCTTTGTAACCATTAGCCACAATTACAAACTAACATGTAAAATGAGAGAGAGATTGTTTCTTGCCTCGCACCTTTGCTGGTGCCAAGGCCAAGCTAGTGCAAACCAAAGCAAGTTCTATATATTTTTTACACTGGTAAGACAAGCAACCCAACTCACTGAGCTCAAGAAAACACTCAACTCGAAATTCAAGGAAAGCGCTCCACGCTCAATTATTAAAATTAACTGTTCATCAGTCATCCCTAAGGCTAAATCATCACCATTCGATTCAAAATTATACACTTACACGTGAAGTTACCCAAATTATAAACCAAAGGTTGGAAAAACAACTCTCAAATCCCACCTGGGACGACCCTGAGGCCCCCAAATCTAGCTACTAGAAAAGTCAATTTCCAGGCAAATGCATAAAGGGCTCGAATTTTTCAGAGAGAAACATATGAATTGAGAAAAAAGAACCGAAGAACGTACCACGGATGGTAGATGGTTATCCCAGTTCAATCTGGGCCTTTTGCGGGGGCGACGGTCGATCTGACTAAGCGGGAATTCTTTGACGTAGTCCATGTCCGTTGATCAGAACTAACGAAGCAACAAGAAAGATTACCAATTTACAGGTAACAATGGAATGGATTGGTGTAGGTAATGAAACCCTAATTTTCCTTTGGACAATTCTGCTATTCTACACAGCTACTGTGAATTGAATATGATTCCATCGGAAAAAGAAGAAAGTAGAAGAAGGAGCTGAGTGATGTGGGCCACACTGTGGGGCGTTCCACGCGGAGGTCCTGTATCTACTAAAGGGCTTTAATCTGGACCGTCCGCTTTGGACGTATTGATCATTCGAGGAGTCTACGTGGCACACTAGCATTCAACCAATTATTTTCTTGTATAAATCTGGACCATTAGATTATCTTTCTTTTTTTTTGGAAAAAAGACATTTGATCAAAAATATATTCATTTAATCAAGTTAAAAATTACTCCCTCCCTTTCAAAATAGTTATTTTTAGACAAATTTACACATTTATTAAGAAAAAAAATTTCTCCCAAAACTACCCCTACTAAAAGGTATTTTATACGCCTAAAAATTGCTTTGGGAAAAGTGTATATAATTAATATGGTGTAATTATTAGGGGTATAAGTTGAAAAATTTCTTATATGAACAACTATTATGAAACAAGAAAAATGATCTATATGAACAATTATTGTGAAACGGAGGGAGTATTAATTAAGCATGCAAAAATTATTAATTAAAAATTCAAACAAAATTATAAGCCAAAGGTAGGTCTTTTGGTAACAAATACCCGCCCGATTCTTTCTCCGTCTCGACCGACTCTCACTCAAGTCAAGTCACAGGCTTTATGCAATTTCTCCTTCCCGTTTCCGGCGAATCTTTCTCGTTCCTCTCATAAACCCCCAACGCCGTCTCTGGTATTCAGTTGCGAGATCATCCGTAGAGGTGAGTCGAGCCTACTAAAAAGAACGATTTTGGAGTTTTCTTGATCATCTTTGTTATTGTTTCGTTCTGTTGATCGCTCGCTACGCGATTGTCTGTTATACTTGATGGCTGATCTGACCACATTTTATTAAGAAGTACTAGTGCATTTGTTTACGCCTTCTGATGAGTCGGATGTTTGTTTGCGTCTTTGTCTTTCCTATTCGATGCACATTGCGTCTTACTTTAGGTGTTTATTAGGTTTGAGTACGCATGGATTATGGTTACGATCGAATTGATGACTTTTTACATAGTAGGATAAGTATTGCAGTTGTTTCGTTAGAAATTACCAGGAGATCTTTGGAGAAAGAAACTTTCTTTTGCTTGTTACATTCGTAAAAACTGATTGCCTTCCATAATTCGTGCTTTCTAAATGCTCTAATATACTTTATTCATTAATAATTGATGAATGGTTGATTACGATTTGATGATGTGGTTTCCCAAAAGAAGAAAGATTGCTTAGAATGATGTATTCTGTTGCGTTTTTTGTGTTAGCACTAAATTTGTTGAAAAGCAGTCAAGTCAACATACTGTAAATCAAAGCTCTTGATTAAGCTTTCTCAGATTGTCCATTAATCTCTCTTTTTCTGTTTAACTTTCTACTTGGAGTGTACAGGTTTTTCAGCATGGGAGGAAGTAGTTCAAAGAGTGTGCCTCTGCATCAGCAAACACCAAGCAAAAAGAGGTTGGAGAGGAAGTTTTCAAGGATAGCTGATAACTACTGTTCTTTACAAGAGGTAAGATCCTATGCTGTTGCTCTTATTCTGCTAGTATATCAATCCCTCTCTAATCTTACTACATAATATGGCTGTGCTAAAGCATGTAAATCGGTGATAGTACTTTTGACCTAATATGTATGCTTCTTGAAATGATACTAAACTAGCACAATTTTGAAGCCTTCTTCATTCATATCAACAACAGTAAAGATAACCTAAGCTATACATTTTTTAGAACCAGTTTGGCAGTAAGAATTGGTTTTTGCAGGTTACTGCGGCGCTGAGACAGGCAGGTCTGGAATCATCAAACCTCATAGTTGGCATTGACTTCACCAAGAGCAATGAGTGGGCAGGTCCATCTTCTTTCTTCATCAGAATGCATAAGGTGAAACTTGTTTAGTTGCATAGCATATGAAACTCAACTTGTTATTGTTCAGGTATAAATTCATTCAACAACCGTTGCTTGCATCACCTTGGAAATGACTTCAATCCCTATGAGCAAGCAATATCTATTATTGGGAAGACATTATCAGAATTTGATGAGGATAACTTGATTCCGTGCTTTGGAGTTGGAGATGGTAGGTTATTGGGCTTGTTGATTGTTCTGTACATGTGTGTAATTGTTATTATTGATCAGTTTTATATGACTACTGTTTGCAAAATGCAGCATCGACCCATGACCAAAAAGTTTTCAGTTTTTATGATGGCAAGAGGTACTGTAATGGATTTGAAGAGGTTTTGACACGATACAGGGAGTTAGTTCCCCAACTTCAGCTTTCAGGTGTGTGTATTAATTTTGATACCAATCAAACGCAAGAACAAATATTAGTTTGTAAGGACAATGTGGCTCATTTTTTTTTGTCACAGGGCCAACATCCTTTGCCCCCGTTATTGAAACGGCTATGAGAATTGTTGAGGAAAGTGGTGGTCAGTACCATGTTTTGCTTATTATTGCTGATGGGCAGGTAATTTTACAGTTTTACTCCACTCTTTTTTCCCTTTAATTTCCTTCATAGTTCATGATTAAATCATCAAGAACTAGCCAAGCAAATGGATACTGTTGCTGTCATGAGCCATAACATGTCTAAATCGATTCTGTTTTTCCTGGTGGATCAGGTTACTAAAAGTAGGGAGACTCAAAGAGGGAAACTCAGCTCACAAGAGCAAAAGACAATTGATGCCATTGTGAGAGCAAGGTACTCTTATATTGATCAATTGTATTATAAATGTTAGTATCACTTTTCTGGCGAATGATTTCTTACACACTCTCATTTTTTAGCAAGTATCCGCTGTCCATAGTACTTGTTGGAGTAGGAGATGGGCCGTGGGACATGATCAAAGAGTTTGATGATAATATTCCTGCTCGAAGCTTTGATAATTTTCAGGTTAGCTATATGGATGCAGATTGTGAAACAGTATGATGATAATACTTATATATCAATGCATTTGTTTGTATCTCTTATAATATGTGTGCATGTGTTAGTTTGTGAACTTCACAGAGATTATGGCAAAGAATGCTAGTGAAACCCAAAAGCAAACTGAGTTTGCACTTGCAGCTCTGATGGAAATTCCTTCTCAATACAAAGCTACACTTGAACTAAAACTGTTAGGGTAAGCTTCCAAGTTTATTTATTGGGTAGCTTGGTCTCTTGGCTATTCTAAAGTAGTAAAAGTGTTAATGCTAACATATTTTAATTTCTCATTGAACCAGTGTCCGAACTGGAAAAGCTCCAGGAATGGCTCCTCTCGCTCCTCCACTCTATAGTAATAACTCCTCCTCTAGTACAAAGAGCGGTTTCAAGAGACTTTGATGATTCAAAATTGATAATGCAACTGTAAGTAGCACCTTGTTCATATATTATCTTGCAGGCTTTTTTAGACCTCTTGTGGTTTTGGCCTGACATTTTTTTGTTGTGCCCATGTCAACAGATGAGGAAAGCTTTGATCCGATCAATCATAGGCTCTTACACTGATAGCACCATACATTTGCTCGTTCTGAGTCGTGTTTAATAGTTTTGCTACAGATGTTGAAAGTTAGCATCATTTTTTGAATTTGTTTCAGAAGAGTAGATGAGGAGAATAAGATTGCACTCCATGGAGTTGATTTGTGAAAATCATTTTTCTGCCTTTTTTCATTATGTACATACATGTCTTTTGCCAATCAAATAAGTATACGAATCACAAAAATCCAACACATGATAAAATGATGCATACATCCATGCCTCTTTATCTTCTTCCGAAACCAAAAGGTGCTGTTGAGCCATATTAACGAGTCCTTTTGAAATCACATGTTCCTAAACAGTTCACACTTATTACCCAGCAAAGTCGATTCCAGCCAATACAAATATAAATCATTGGAAACAAACCAAAAGTCGGTGCCTGGAACAAATACCGCCTATAAAAAGAAACCAAATCAAGAAGTGCTCGTACATCTGAATCACCCTCCATGATCATCTTACATTTAGTGAGAAGAATGAGGGGTAGCAGCAGCAGTCTTCTTAAAGTCAATCTTGTCGACCTTGACCTCCCCATCAATGAGCTCATAGACGTAAACAACAACACGGAGTCCATCAATGTCCATAAGCACGAAGCTTGGGTTAACATCATAGGTGATGCTGCTGTAGGCTCCGGTAGCTGAGCCTGGGTTGATGACGACTCCACCCTCATGCTTGTATGCTGTGAACTGATGGGTGTGGCCAGTTACAAGGATATCCACATCCAGCTGTCTCTGAAGCATTGCTAGGGAGTCAAGATCCCCCCATGGAATAACCTGTGAACAGGGAAAACCAAATATGAGTATGTACCAGTTTAAACAACATATTAAGGTCAACTTATAAGTTATAACAGCTTATTTATCAGTGTTTGCTGGTTTGTTTATCAAGTTTGCAGTTAGCTAAGCTGATGAAACCGCATATATTTTTGGTAAAATAACATGTTTTGGCTGGTTAGACACCTTGGACTTGGGATAGGCTTTGCTGCTATGGAAGTCCATGTCATGTATCAAATCAAAATAAAAGGTGTGGGTCTTGTCCAAAATATTTAAAGAGTTATGGCCATGCCCTTCCTATGGAAGTACAAATTATGATCCGATGAAACTCTACAACATTTGGGTCTTGTCCAATTTTTCAATATCTAACGTTTGTTCTGTCCCAACTCCTAACGAATTTATCAAAAAATTATAATAAACTACTAATGAAATCCATAACTGTGGGCTTTTGATTCAAAAGTCATCCTTTTGTCATACTGGTTTTTCACTCACTGTTGAGATAGTAATGTGGCATCTAATAAACCTATTAACGGATGAAGTTAAAATAATAAAGGCAAGGGACTAAAATATGATATGACCAAAGAATTGAGGACAATTAATGAAATTATGGGATGATTACTCACAAGTCACAACCAATTGAACAGAAGGATGACTTTTGGTAGGAAAATCTGGGGTTATGGGACATCACTAAAATCTAGAGCAGAATAGGAGGAAGGTCAAAGTTGTGTGGATGATCAATAACATTTATGACAAGTCATCTGAACGATGGTTTCAACCATTAGATTAAACAACAGTTTTATAAAACTGTTACTAGTAATTATTGAACAGCTAATTCATTATGTTATCGCTTTAATTCCATTCATTCATCTGATGAACTAAAAAACTTGTGTCACAGGCTCTTAGCTTAAAAAAAAACCAGAAAGCTTCCACTATGCACCACAGATCAAGGCCAAATGCCGCACAACTCTCAAGCATCATGAAAAATATGACACAACACTCACTGAAAGAATCTCGACGGCCTAAAAAGAGAAAATATCATACCTGGTGGCCATGACAAAGTCCCAGCTTAAATTGGCCAATAGTAAGTGTTTTGGTCTCTGGATAGCGTGTCTCTTCATCATATTCTCCTCGCACAATATGCAGGTCAGGACAAATTGTTTTCAAATAGTCATGAACTTCCTGCAAAAAAAGCATTACAAAGAAATAGACAAGCTTGTAATTATTTAGTTAAGCAAATGCTTCATTCTGTTTGAATAAACATTGTCTATATAGTCAATTGATTCCATATTTCATTGAGCTATGGGATTGAAACTGTATTGAGTCAATACAGCTTTTGTATAGTTTGACAGAACATCCAGAAACCATGGTTTGTGATATGAATAATTCCTGAATAAATGTCTTTAATGGGAAGGAAGGACAGCAGAAAACCAATACTAGTGCTAAACAGTAATCACACTTGAGTTGCATTGCCTCCTATGACCATTCTAACTTTCCATGACTAGCATTATGTTATGGTCTGTTGCATTCCTTCCACAGTGCCATTTGCTCCATAGGCTTAACATTAACCAGTAATGCATACGCATCAAATGAATTGAAATCCAAATGCTTGAAAAATAAACTTCTATTAGCAGTCAGATATATCATCAACTTGCATCTTCAACCAGACAAGCTATTAACTTATTAAGCAATAAACTAACAACTTGAAGACTGTAGCACATGTCCATATAAGTTGGCATGGATGATAAGTGTACAGCTGAAAAAACAAGAATTGAAAAAGCAAGAAGAATCGTACTTTAATACAAAGATTTCCCGAACAGATTATGTGTTGAATCTTGCCGGGAACGAGCATGGACTTGAACTTGGCAGGGAGATCAGGGGCCCTATGTGGAATGTGTAGATCCCCTATAGCCAACACCAGCACCATCTCCTTTTACTCTGTTTCCCCACTAAAAAATTAGCTTCAAAGCATAGGCTGCAGGTGATTTTCCCCGTCCCTGCAGGTCGCCACAATCAGCCAGCGGCACAAAAACAATGAAAATTTGGATCTTTCTCAATTGAGAAATCAGAGCCACAGTTGACATAAAAACATTCAAAACAAAACTCAATTGAGAAAGACATGTTCAAACCGATCAATTTTGGAGACGAATTTGTAGACTTTGACGAGGCAGAGAAGATATGCCGGCGGTGAGGAATTCGGATTCTTTCTCCCGAGTCCGTCGTTCCGTCCTGATTCTCAGATGAATCAACTTTCCTCAAACAAATCAACAAATCAGTTGAATAAACTTGGGCCTGTTTACAGATAGGCCCGCTGAACAAGCTTGCAATCGGCCCGCTAGACGAAAAAAAATACAGTTCAATGAACTTGGACCTGTTGTACATTTTATAAATGGTTAATTAATTACCTTAACCATTTTATTATGGAGTTTAGTTACGATGGAGTATCGTGTTATGTTATCTACTACCAAATAGATTGTCTGGTATGGTTGCTTGTAGATATGGGTATATGTCTCTCTCAACCCACGTACTCCTATGCATTGCGACAATCAAAGCACCATTTACATTGCTCACATCTCCGTCTTTCATGAACCCACCTAGCACATTGAGATTGATTGTCATCTTACTCGTCATCACTTGATGCTTGGTACAATTTCCTTTCTTTTTGTTCCCTCTTCTCTTCGGATTGCTCACCACCTTACTAAGTTGCACTCTGTTTCTCATTTTCGGTTTCTTGTAGGCAAACTCTCGATGCTTCTTGCAGCTGCATCGTGAGTTTGGGGGTGTTAATGTTAGTCAAGAACTTTATGGGTATTTTGCCTAAAGGGTATTATTGTCTTTCTATACTTTGCATTTAAGAATTTGTAACCTACTTTTTCACCACTCTTTTTGTTGCTCAAACATGAAATACGCAGCTGCTTCTTCTCCCCATTCTCTTTGTAATTCAATCATGCATTAATGCATTTATAGTTTGTTCCATTCTTGCTTTGTTATCGACCCCAACGATGATGAACTCACTTTCGGTTTTCTTA
Source organism: Fallopia convolvulus (assembly GCA_964016875.1). Lineage (NCBI taxonomy): Eukaryota > Viridiplantae > Streptophyta > Magnoliopsida > Caryophyllales > Polygonaceae > Fallopia > Fallopia convolvulus. Next base: position 82,794,231 of record OZ024718.1, read on the forward strand.
GCCATTCTATTCGTCACCATCCAAACACTTTATGTATCAGGGCTCCCACTTCACACGGAGTCAAGATGGATCGTGGACGAGAGCGGGTCCCGAGTGAAGCTGGCATGTGCCAACTGGCCATCCCACCTGCAGACAGTGGTGGCCGAGGGGCTTAGCAAGCAGCCAATAGGAGCCATTTCTCACAAGATCAAAGCTTTGGGGTTTAATTGTGTCAGGTTCACTTGGCCAGTTGCCTTAGCCACTAATGACTCGTTGGCTTCTCTTACCGTGAGACAGTCTTTTGAAGGACTTGGGCTTCATGAATCCATTGGTGGCTTGAAGGCTAACAACCCTGGAATTCTTAACCTCACTCTCATTGATGCTTTCCAGGTTAATCATTTACATTTTTCACTTGTTAATTGAGTCCAATTAATTAGTTAGAATACTAAAGATGACTTCTTTTTGTAACCGAGATGAGATCATTGGGCCTTCTTTTTGTTAGCATATATGAAGAACTTGAAAAAAAGACTTTATTAAAGGGCTTTGATTTGTGTAATTATGGAACACTTTAGAAAAGACTTGTTATATATATAAAGTATAGTAACATTAATGATATAATTTTGGTCGCAGACTGTGGTGTCGGGCTTAACAGAGAATAAAGTAATGGTGATCCTTGACAATCACCTTAGTGAACCCGGTTGGTGTTGTAGCAGAACAGATGGCAATGGCTTCTTCAATGACAAATATTTCAATCCTGATCTCTGGCTTAAGGGCTTAACAAAGATGGCCACTTTGTTCAAAGGTCAACCCTATGTTGTCGGTATGAGCCTAAGGAACGAACTCCGCGGTCCTAATCAAAACGTCGATGATTGGTACAGGTATTAATTTGAAAACATATATAGCTAGGTTTAATATTGTTAAACATGGGGTGCATCTAGGCTCATTATCACACAGTTAAATTTCAGTTTTTCTTGGTTAATTTATCGGGCGAATCTCCTGACATGTTTAGATTATTATTAAGGTACATGCAAAGAGGAGCGGAGGCAGTGCACGCGGCAAACCCAGACGTGCTAGTGATCGTGTCCGGCCTAAGCTTCGACTCCGACCTCTCATTCCTCAAAAAGCAACCGTTAAACCTTAGCTTCTCGAAGAAGCTAGTGTTCGAGGTTCACTGGTACGCGGTCACGAATGGCAATGCGTGGGAAGAAGGGAACGCGAACGACGTGTGTGGAAGCGTGAGGTCGAGCGTGATGAGTCGGGCGGGGTTCTTGGCCGAGCAAGGGTGGCCATTGTTCGTGAGTGAGGTTGGGATTGACATTAGAGGAGGGAATGTGAATGATAATCGGTTCTTTAGTTGTTTTCTTGCATGGGCGGCTGAGCAGGACTTGGATTGGGGGCTGTGGGCTCTCACTGGAAGTTATTATCTTAGGCAAGATGTGCTTGGTATGGAGGAGTACTATGGAGTTCTTGATTGGAATTGGTGTGGGACACGGAATGCTACTTTCATGCAAAGGATCTCATTGCTCCAATCTCCTCTAAAAGGTAATTCAATCTCTTCCATTGGATTGAGGATATTTCTTAATTTTGTGTAGATAAGAATAAGATCCTTGTGTATATATTTAATTAATGAACTTTTTTGTCTAATTACTTGATGACATAGGATAAGATTAATAGTGGTTAATTTACATATATCAAACCCTCTAACTTTATTTAGGGTCTTTTAAAATTTTTTTAGTATTCTTTTAGGGTTGACAAAACTACGTACGTTTGACTTTGACTTGTATTTGAAACTATTTTCGTATTTAAAGTTAGAAGACATAGTTTGAAAAGTTAATTTTTATGTCAAGCTCAAGTGATAAACTCGATCTGCTACCTAATTTTTATGTTTAGAATCTTATGTTAGAACTTAGAAATTAGCCTAAGTTGTATGTTTAAAATCTTATGTTTCATAAATGATCATACATATCCTATGGCCTTAAACAAATCAATAATGGTTGCAATGCAGGTCCTGGAGTATCACACAAGGAATTGCACAAGGTGATCTTCCACCCAGCAACAGGATTGTGTGTACTAAGAAAGACACTGTACGGGCCATTGTTCTTGGGGCCTTGCTCGGACTCCGAAGAGTGGGAATACACGCCTCAGAAGGCGCTGCATATCAAAGGAACATACTTTTGCTTGCAGGCAGTGGGAACAGATAAGCCAGCCAAGCCGGGGTTGGTGTGCATGAACAAGTGGGAGACCGTCTCCGATTCGAAGCTGCACCTTTCGACGCGCCTAGCTGATGGCACCGAGGTTTGCTTGGATGTGAACGATGAGAACCAGATTGTTACAACCTCGTGCAGGTGCTTGGCCAAGGACAAGGATTGTGATCCTCAAAGTCAGTGGTTTAAGATTGTTGAGGCTACTACAACGGCTAAATCAAAGAGTTTGGTTTAAGATTGTTGGGGATTGGGAGTTAAAAGATATGTTGTTCAAAGGATAGCAAAGAGTAGAAATTACGATAGCCTTCGGGATTCTAATCAATCGGTTAAGCCTTTAAGGGTTTTACACTAGTACCCGAGGTCATCGGTTCCACTCTCGTGGGCAGTGCCCTTCACCAAAAAAAAAGTAGAAATTATGATAGGGATTTAATGTGTTAGTTTAGAATTATGATATGATTATGAACATCTTATTGTTTTATTATATTTTGATATGTAATTGTCTATACATATTGAATAATGAAAATTAGAGTAGACAGTGGTTTCAAATATGAATGTTTGAATCATATATATCAATTGTAGATTCTACAAAGCTTTTCTGAACACAAGTGTTGAAGGTAAGTTTGTGCACCTTGACATACAAAGCTTTTCTGAACTAATTTGTCATGTTCTGAAATTTAAGTAGGTTCATACCATAATTAATTACATAATATATACTAAGCAATACAAGAAGTGAATAATCATGTCATGTGTCAGTATTGGTCCTTGAACTTTCACGGCTATAATCATGTCATGCCGTGTACAAGATCAGAGCACGCAATCCATGAAAACTCATTGAAATTGCAACAAAACAAACAAGCACTCGCGCGTATGGTTACGTACAATATTGAATTGCAATTGCAAAGAAGCAATGAAGTTAATTAAGCTAGGACCATTTTTCCATTTGTAGAGCTAGAGAATAAAGGCTGAAAAATAAAGGGAACAGGCATGCAAGATGAGACCTTTGTGGGTATGGTGAGCTGCTTTTGTGTGTGGATATGTGGATGTGGTGGTCTAGATCCTTCATCACAAGTCAGACCCATTAGGACCATCCAAGAATTAGATTCATTGAATATAGATCAACATTTTCAATTTTCCTACTATAAAGCAAATGCTTATGATCAACATTAATTTGTACGTCCACAATTAACTTACCTAGCTATAGATAAAGGTGGACAATTGCTTCTCTTCTCATCCAATCACGATCAAATGTGCAATTTCATCCAGTTAGGCAGTTAGCAATATCATATACGGAGTACTACATAATGAGAATGAGGTGCACATCATTATAGTGGTTTGCCATCGATATAAGTACTTTGAATTTACACCTATTCAACAGGGATTTGTAGCATCTAGCTTACCTAGCTATATTTTCTTTACAATATAAATTCTTTTTTTGATTAGAAAAAGAACAATATATTCTTTTTCTAATAATGAATCATCTTTGATTTGATTTTAGGAGGTTACATAATTACATTACAACCTACAACCAAAAAAAAAGAATTAAATTCATTATACCTATTAATGTATTATTAAAGTTGAATGGGATGGGGTCGTGGATATACGAGTGCACGTAGCTCGATTCATAGGAAAATAGCTCGCTAAATTTATATACTGTGCTTTATTAATTAGTCTCAAATTTTGTGAAAATACTCTCAACACAATTGAGACAATTTTTTATGGGGCGGTTTTTTTTGTTCCCAATGGCCAAATTGAAGTAAAGAAAGTTTTAGAGAAAAGCACTTCCACCCTTTATGGGACGTTTTTTTTCCAAATGGCTAAAGTAAAGAAAGTTTTAAAGGAAAGCAATTCCACCCATTGTCAACGACATATTGATCTTCATGATCACATGGAGGATCCATGCACCCATCTTCTTTTTAACACATCCGATCACTCATCACTACTATAAAACCATAGACTCTACCCAAACAACACAAAAAAACACAAAGAGAAGCAAGAAGACCCTATCAACTTAGAATAGTAGTGATACAAAAAATGAGCCCGCTTTACTTGACATTGTTCTCCCTTTTCCTAGCCAACTTCCTTCATGCATCAGGGCTTCCACTTCACACGGAGTCAAGGTGGATCGTCGACGAGAGCGGGTGGTGGGTGAAGCTGGCGTGTGTGAATTGGGTGTCCCATTTGGATACTGTGGTGGCTGAAGGCTTAAACAAGCAACCTTTAGGTGTCATTGCTCAGAAGATCAAAGCCATGGGGTTCAATTGTGTTAGACTCACTTGGCCACTTTACTTAGCCACAAATGACTCATGGACTTCTCTTAAAGTGAGACAGTCCTTTCAAAGGCTTAAGCTTTCAGAATCCATGGCTGGCTTGCAGGCTAACAATCCTTCCATTCTTGATCTTTCTCTTCTTGATGCTTTCCAGGTAGAGCTTTAAGAATCATAAGGCCTTTTTGTTTGTTTGAGTTGCAACTTGCAAGTACATAGAGCTTTAAGAAATAATTAGGAACAAATTTATGATATCTTCATAATTTGAGCTAGACAACGTTGTTTTGTACAACTTTTCAGATATTAACAAATATTGAGGGGATATTTAATAATACTAGTATGCTGGTTTTATACGCAGGCTGTGGTGTCTGGCTTAGCAGAAAACAAAGTGATGGTAATCATTGACAATCACATTAGTAAACCAGGTTGGTGTTGTAGCATATCAGATGGGAATGGCTTCTTTGGTGATCCGTTCTTCAATCCTAAGCTCTGGGTTAAGGGCTTAACAAGGATGGCTACCTTGTTCAAAGGCCAACCTTATGTTGTTGGGATGAGCTTAAGGAACGAGCTTCGCGGTCCTAGACAAAACATCCATGATTGGTACAGGTATTTTTGCAAATTATATTGTACAAGTTTTTGCTAATTGAATATGATGGGTCCAATATAATAGTGTGTCCTGCATAGAGTTGATATCGATTCTAATTAGCTATTATGTAATTTAGGTACATGCAAAGAGGAGCAGAAGCAGTGCACAATGCGAACCCGAATGTGCTAGTGATTCTCTCTGGCCTAACATTTAGTACAGACCTCTCTTTCTTGCACAAAAAGCAAGTGAAGCTCAGCTTCTCTAAGAAGCTAGTGTTTGAGGTTCACTGGTACGCCTTCAGCGATTGGTCGGCCTGGATAGAAGGGAATTTGAACCAAGTGTGTGGAAGCATAAGAGAGAATGTGACAAGGAGAGCCGGGTTCTTAGTTGATCAAGGCTGGCCATTGTTCGTGAGTGAATTCGGGATTGATCTTAGAGCAAACGATGCTAATGGAAATAGGTTCTTCAGCTGCTTTCTTGGTTGGGCTGCTGATCTTGACTTGGATTGGGCGCTTTGGACTCTCACTGGAAGCTACTACTTTAGGGAAGGTGTGGTTGGCATGGAGGAGTTTTATGGTGTGCTTGATCGGAACTGGAACGAGCCACGCAACTCTACTTTCTTGCAGAGGATCTCCATCATCCAATCTCGCCTTAGAGGTATGTACTCTTAAAACATATCTTCATGAGTGAAGACTTGCTAATTGTGCTTCAAAGCTTTGAGTTTGATTGAATGATTGTTACTAGTATTATAGAGACTTTTGTATAATATGTAGGTCCTGGAGTATCAGAAACAAAGCTGCAAAAGGTGATATTTCATCCAGCAACAGGGATGTGTGTACTAAGAAAGATGGCGTCTGAGCCATTGTTGTTGGGCCCTTGTTCGGAGTCAGAGGCATGGGACTACACGCGTCAAAAGGCGTTAATGATTAAAGGATCACATGTGTGCCTGCAAGCAGTGGGGATAGAAGAGCCAGCAAAGCTAGGATCGGTGTGCAAAGGTACTAGATCAAGATGGGAAACCGTCTCTGACTCGCAGCTGCATCTTTCGGCTGAGCTGAGTGATGGCACCGTGGTTTGCTTGGATGTGGACTCGAATAATAATATTGTTACGAGCTCGTGTAGATGTTTGACAAAGGATAAGGATTGTGATCCACAAAGCCAGTGGTTCAAGATTGTTGACACTAGGGTATGATTAGGAAAGATCTATTTAGGATGTGGAGTTAATTTCAGGGTGTATAAGGGTAAAATAAAGCAGTACAAGATTTGTAAACCTTAAATTATTGAAACTAAGTTTCCTACTAGAAAAAAGATAAATGCTTTATTATGCTTGGATATATTGGAAAAGTTCTGCCTTTTGATGTAATCTACTAAATCTAGAGAATCCCAGAAGTGTAGAACTCTCCTTCTTATATTTGTAAGAAGGAGAGTTCTACACTTCATTGTTGTTTCTGGCCATGGTGGACCCTTGGCTTAATCAATTCTTGGATCCACCAAAACTGTGATTGATAAAATGTGTACATCCATGTAAGTTTTCCTTGACAAACCAGCCAAATTAATAAATACTGGATAAAAAGTGCAGCTAAACTCTATTTCATGGATTATACTATATATATGTCCTAACATAAAGTCATAAATAGAGCTATATATATATATACATCCTTCATCCTTGTGATGAGGGCCAATTTTCTGTTTATTATACCTTGGTAATGTGTGATTAGTATTTACTATTTAGTGTGACAAAACATGCTGTACTTTGCATATATACAGCCAATATGGATCTGTACATATATAAGATGGTATTGTCCTTTGGGCAGGCAGCAGTGGGCCCCATTGTGGGTTACAAGAGTTAATGGCATGGCACGTGGCACCCAATAGTTAGAGCTGTGGAACAGGGGCTGCTTACTCATCCCTTCCAGTAAGATCCATTTCTGTTGAGAGGTGATGAGGTGTGTTGGTTGGTCAGAGCAACTCATTCAATTTGATGTGCCTAAAAAGCCTGAATACAATCAATTGCTTGATCAGAAGGAGGATGGAGCTTAAGCTGATACAGTTTTAAGTCTTGAAGGCTCATCTTTTGAAGTGATATGGATATGAATGGCATCACAAAATGAGTTCAGAATGAGTTTGATCTAAGTTGCCCTTTTTGCTGAATGATGTTCAAAATTGCCCTTTCAGCTGCTTTGGTTGTTGGTGAAGTCTGTGTCACCTTACCCCATCTGCATATTGTAAGCTGAAATTCCATTTCTAACAAAGAAATGCTCTGAACTAGGATTTACTGCATTTTGTTATTTTACCACCCAACAATGTTATAATTTGCTGCCATGGCTGTTTTCAATGCTAAGTAAATCCGTGGGGACAAAGTACATATATAACTGCTTGTCCAATCATTTGTCTCTATTCTCTTGCACTTCAATGCACCACTGTTGATCTCAAAGAAGTAGAAAAAGAAGATGACTTTGTACACAATGATTTAGAAGGAAAATAAGCAGCAATTCGACCAAATGGAAGGATTTGGGATACTAATGCAAGGATTTAGATTATTATGAAGTAGCTGATGAGATGCTCCATATGACTGAATGCTTCTTTATTATCTCCATGTAGAAAGAGTTTGCAATGGTCATAGAGTCTATCTGTTTTGGTACATTTTAGAAGTTCTAGTAATGCTGACATATGCATTAATAGGAAGATTCACTCTTTCATATACTATATACTTTGTTCTCCACATGAGAAGTTGCAAATTTTCTGTCATGTTATTTGATTCTGCAGAGATGCTTATGAAAAGAAATACTCAACATTCTCTAAGTCAGTCATGTGTTTGCTATGATGATGAACATGAATGTCTCACTGAATTAGAAAGTGGATGATATCTTTAACACATGCTAATCAGTTCATTTGCAGAATGCATGTTTTCGGGGGTGATGCAATGTGCAACAATGATGTTTATATTTGTAATGTGCAACTATAGGGGGCCAAACGGTTAGGGCTAAAGTATAGGGGACCAAGTGGCCAATTGGCCCAAGTACAAGGGGCCGTTTATGTATTCTGCCCAATATCCTATGCTATGAAGGATGAAGGATCAAGGATGGGATGGTTCCTGACAGCATCGACAGCCTTTTCCTTGACATTTCTCATGTATTTTCAAATCTTTCCAATGCCAAAACTAAACCAATCGATATCAGAGAAAAAAAAAAACCTTTCAAAACTCAAATTTCAACCCACCTCCGCTTAATAATACAGATTGCTAGTTGCATGGTAATACAGCAAATTTACAAGGAGACATAAAAAACAGAGAAAACAAACCACTAACCCGGACAAGTATTTTGTACTGGAGAGGATGGGGAAGCTTGTATCCAGCAAATAGAACATTCGAATCTCTGTGCAATTGCCTGTAGCAGATTGTCATCTAATCATCAATGCAGAACATTTAAGTAAACCCTAAAGATTTCTTTAAGCTAAAATATCAAACTTTGTAGGGGAAAAACCAACATGCGAAGGATGTTCCCGATAGTGTGGTCCTCTCTCTCGATGGTGAAAGTAGCGGCGTTGATGATCTTCGTATCTCTCTCATACGATACCCTGCCCAAAATTTGCAACACCAAATCAGTACTTTGAAAACCAATTAAATTGGAAAAGCGAAATACATGAGCTTCTGTGAAGCAGAAATTAGGGTTTACTTCTTGGTGCCCTCGGGGACGACGAATCTCTCGTAACGGTCAGGGGCGTTCATGGCTTCTCTCGATCACTCGGCGGATTGTAGAGGAAGAAGTGAAGTGAGAGAGTCGAGGCTCTTGAGAAAGAAATACTCGCATGATCCTGGTGTACTTGTCTTTCTAGCCTTAAGTTATTTAATTTTACTTTTTTTTCAAAGTATTTTATCTAAAATTTTCTAACTTTATCATCAAAAACTCATGTAATTAATCACACACATTTTAAAAAATAAAGTAAGTAGATTATAAGAGTAATGTGATAATATTAGTTCTTACCTTAATATATGTATAAAATGCTTAAAAAATAAATAGATTTATACGGAGGGAGTATAAAGAAGCCGCTTGTTAACTTACAAAAGTCCTTCTATTTAGTACGGAGTATTATTTTTTCCTTTAAATGTGAAAATAAAATAAAAAAACAATTCCCCTTAACCCCCAAATCCTGCGATCTCCGCAAGACCTACCCGACTTTCTTCCTTCGGCAATGGCTTCTCTTTTGCGCGAAATCATTCGCAAACCTTCTTATGGCAGACTTCTCGCAACTTCAACCCATCAAAATCCCTACTTTCTCATGCCCCCGCCATATATGCAATCAACTCAACTCAGTCAAACGAAGTCTGACCATGTTTCCGGCATAAACCCAGAAAATGACAAGGGTTTAAGAGCAAGCGAAGAGCCTCACCTGCACAGCTTGTCGCACATTTACCCTAGTTTCTCTTTCGGATACTTCATGAATCCGAATTTATCATCTGGGTTGAACCGATTTGAACCTGCAAATGATGAGTCTGAAACGGATGATTCGGGGGTGATGCAGGCTGATAGTGTCAAGAAGAAGAGGAGTTTTATGGTGTGCTTGATCGGAACTGGAACGAGCCACGCAACTCTACTTTCTTGCAGAGGATCTCCATCATCCAATCTCGCCTTAGAGGTATGTACTCTTAAAACATATCTTCATGAGTGAAGACTTGCTAATTGTGCTTCAAAGCTTTGAGTTTGATTGAATGATTGTTACTAGTATTATAGAGACTTTTGTATAATATGTAGGTCCTGGAGTATCAGAAACAAAGCTGCAAAAGGTGATATTTCATCCAGCAACAGGGATGTGTGTACTAAGAAAGATGGCGTCTGAGCCATTGTTGTTGGGCCCTTGTTCGGAGTCAGAGGCATGGGACTACACGCGTCAAAAGGCGTTAATGATTAAAGGATCACATGTGTGCCTGCAAGCAGTGGGGATAGAAGAGCCAGCAAAGCTAGGATCGGTGTGCAAAGGTACTAGATCAAGATGGGAAACCGTCTCTGACTCGCAGCTGCATCTTTCGGCTGAGCTGAGTGATGGCACCGTGGTTTGCTTGGATGTGGACTCGAATAATAATATTGTTACGAGCTCGTGTAGATGTTTGACAAAGGATAAGGATTGTGATCCACAAAGCCAGTGGTTCAAGATTGTTGACACTAGGGTATGATTAGGAAAGATCTATTTAGGATGTGGAGTTAATTTCAGGGTGTATAAGGGTAAAATAAAGCAGTACAAGATTTGTAAACCTTAAATTATTGAAACTAAGTTTCCTACTAGAAAAAAGATAAATGCTTTATTATGCTTGGATATATTGGAAAAGTTCTGCCTTTTGATGTAATCTACTAAATCTAGAGAATCCCAGAAGTGTAGAACTCTCCAAGCCTTCTCAGTTTGTAGATTTGGGCAGCAGAAAACATGCATTCTGCAAATGAACTGATTAGCATGTGTTAAAGATATCATCCACTTTCTAATTCAGTGAGACATTCATGTTCATCATCATAGCAAACACATGACTGACTTAGAGAATGTTGAGTATTTCTTTTCATAAGCATCTCTGCAGAATCAAATAACATGACAGAAAATTTGCAACTTCTCATGTGGAGAACAAAGTATATAGTATATGAAAGAGTGAATCTTCCTATTAATGCATATGTCAGCATTACTAGAACTTCTAAAATGTACCAAAACAGATAGACTCTATGACCATTGCAAACTCTTTCTACATGGAGATAATAAAGAAGCATTCAGTCATATGGAGCATCTCATCAGCTACTTCATAATAATCTAAATCCTTGCATTAGTATCCCAAATCCTTCCATTTGGTCGAATTGCTGCTTATTTTCCTTCTAAATCATTGTGTACAAAGTCATCTTCTTTTTCTACTTCTTTGAGATCAACAGTGGTGCATTGAAGTGCAAGAGAATAGAGACAAATGATTGGACAAGCAGTTATATATGTACTTTGTCCCCACGGATTTACTTAGCATTGAAAACAGCCATGGCAGCAAATTATAACATTGTTGGGTGGTAAAATAACAAAATGCAGTAAATCCTAGTTCAGAGCATTTCTTTGTTAGAAATGGAATTTCAGCTTACAATATGCAGATGGGGTAAGGTGACACAGACTTCACCAACAACCAAAGCAGCTGAAAGGGCAATTTTGAACATCATTCAGCAAAAAGGGCAACTTAGATCAAACTCATTCTGAACTCATTTTGTGATGCCATTCATATCCATATCACTTCAAAAGATGAGCCTTCAAGACTTAAAACTGTATCAGCTTAAGCTCCATCCTCCTTCTGATCAAGCAATTGATTGTATTCAGGCTTGTTAGGCACATCAAATTGAATGAGTTGCTCTGACCAACCAACACACCTCATCACCTCTCAACAGAAATGGATCTTACTGGAAGGGATGAGTAAGCAGCCCCTGTTCCACAGCTCTAACTATTGGGTGCCACGTGCCATGCCATTAACTCTTGTAACCCACAATGGGGCCCACTGCTGCCTGCCCAAAGGACAATACCATCTTATATATGTACAGATCCATATTGGCTGTATATATGCAAAGTACAGCATGTTTTGTCACACTAAATAGTAAATACTAATCACACATTACCAAGGTATAATAAACAGAAAATTGGCCCTCATCACAAGGATGAAGGATGTATATATATATATAGCTCTATTTATGACTTTATGTTAGGACATATATATAGTATAATCCATGAAATAGAGTTTAGCTGCACTTTTTATCCAGTATTTATTAATTTGGCTGGTTTGTCAAGGAAAACTTACATGGATGTACACATTTTATCAATCACAGTTTTGGTGGATCCAAGAATTGATTAAGCCAAGGGTCCACCATGGCCAGAAACAACAATTTATAACCCAACAACCCTGCATGATGCAGGTTTCAAACTTCCCTTTGATCACTAGCCCTAGGCATTCAATTCATTATGTCCTTGATGAAAACATTCATTTTTCTTTATTACATATTGCTGAGCACAGTCATTTATCATCCAAATACACAGGTACATAAAATTGACACATTCATTTCACACATCATCTATAGAAGTAACATACCAAAACCAAACTTTTTACACATTATTTGGTATTGGCTGATGATGATATAGGACATCAATCAGCTAACTACTAGTCAATTAACCTGGGAACAAAGCTCACTTGAAGCCCATTCTTCATGTAAAGAGTAGTAGTAACCTTGCTAGCCACAACATGCCCTTCCTTCACCTTAACTCTGTACCTCAAGAGCAAAGAAGCAGCCACCATTTTCATCTGTATGTAAGCAAACTTCTTCCCTACACAAAGCCTGGGCCCAGCATTAAACACAGCATACCTAAACTGATTCTCACTCACAAACTTCCCTTCCTTTATCCACCTCTCCGGCTTGAACTCCTTGCAATCCGGCCCCCAAATCGACTCCATCCGCCCCATGCTATACACGTGGTAGAACACTCTCGCCCCCTCCTTAACCTCCGTCCCGTCAGGGTACACGTCGTCGTCTTCCGCCTCCTTGAAGTCGATCGGAACCGGAGGATACAGCCGCATTGCTTCTGACAATGATGCGTGCAAATACACCATCTTGTCAAGATCGCTCGTTTCAAACATCGCTGTCTCATGACGGGATTTGTTGATGATGTCATTGATCTCTTCTAGAATCTTGGTCTCCACGTGAGGGTGCTCGTGGACGAGCCAGAAGAACCACGTGAGGGCCACGGAGCTCGTGTCCCGACCCGCCAGGATGAAGCTTATGCAGAAGTCTCTTAGGAACCGGTCTGAGAAGGTGAACCCGGTTCGGCCGTTTTGCTTCAAATCCACGAGCCTTGAGAGCAGGTCGTTGTGATGGCTTTTGATGGGGTCCACCTTCCGGTTCTTGACGGTTTTATCGGCGAACCCGTGCACGACCTTGACCGCTTCCTTGAGCCGCTTTTCGACCCCGAGTTCGAGCCGCCTCAGCAGCCTCCACCAGAAGGGCGGCACCAGGAATCTGGCGAGGGAATATTCCGTCGCCTCCTCGAAGGCGTTTGCAAAGGGAATCTCCGGCAGGTCGAGCGCCAGGCAGCCCGAATCCGCCCCTAATGCGACAATGCAGACGTTGTCGAAGGTGAACCGGAGCAGCCACTCCTGGAGGTCAACGGTCAACTCTTGATTCGCGTGTTTGTTCACCAAAGGTAATAGTCTTTCGTGTACCAATCTCTGCATGGTTCTTAACGAGTACTCCATGAATCTGCATGGATCTCATGAAATTAATTAATTGAATTGAACTCACATTGTAATTAAATACATATAACACACTATTAAATATAATTATATTACATCTACTAAGATTTACATGTATGTACTCTTAAAAACACTTGTACGTCCTATAATGGTGAGAAATAACATATTCAATTCATTTTTTTTTGGTGGAACACTTACATATTCATTAATTACTCTCTATAACAATTGAATTTGAATTTGTTCACTTTCAAAGCTAGCTAATGAAACAATGAATATTTACCTGGTGGTGTGCATCTCGGAGGCGGCGAGGCGGCGTTGCTCCTTCCAAATGTCACCGTCGGCGTTGAAGATGCCATCGCCAAGGAGATCACCGAACCTCTCACGGTAGTAGTTGCCTTTGGGGAAGTTGGAGAAGTTGGTCTTGAGCATGTACTCGATTTTGGCGGGGTCGGAAGTGATGAAGCCATGGCAGTTGGACATCCACATCCCGGTGTAGCGGAAGGTCCCACCACAGGCGATGAGCTCGCGGGAGATCCATTCATGGACCTCGTTGGCATGGCGAACCAAGCTCGGAATCATACCGAGTAAGGGCCATAGCATGGGGCCCTTTGTGGTCAGCCTTTGGTAGATGGAGAGGAATAGGAAGAGGCCTAGAAATGCAAGTAACAAGTCTGTCAAGTGTACTTGGGACAAAACCCATCTCACTAGTGTGAAAAGCTCTAAGTTTTCCATATGTGTATATATCTTGGGAGAAATTGAGCTAGCTTGCTTACTAGAGAGAGATATGATGAGTATTGGTGTACATATGTTCTTTTTAGTTCTTTAGATCCTCTATATATAGTGATCGAAATACATATCTCTGTCTATATATATATACACACATTGTATAACAATGACACGTTTATATCTTTACCAAAGAAAAAAAAAACAATGACGTACGTTTATATTATTGTTATATATGCATATATATATATATGGTGAGGAGGTGATGTTGAACGTAGGCCAGCCTTAGACTTTAAATGATGAAACCTAACCATTTTCACCTAGCTCACTAATGAATTGTACGTAAACAAGCTTGCAACCAGTAAAACTGTCGAGATTTATTAGCCGACAAAGTTGGTTGAGTGGTTTATGATTATTTAAATACAAAGAGGTAAGGGATCCTCTCACGCCTTACTAAACTTCGAATCATGGGTTTGAAATTTGATGATCCATCGCTCCTTTATTTGTTTATCGATTATACTCTAAAAGTCCGGCTTACTTTACCGCAGTGTACGCAATATATGGAAATTTTATATTAAATTGATTTGGTGGTTGAAAAAACGTACGTAGTTTTGTTCTAATAACTTTTTAGTAGCCATCCAAGTATAGTGTTTTTATGGAATTGGTAATCATTACTTCATATATCCATGAAAGTGATAAAACACCGAGGCAAGTTGGTTGGTAATTAATGTTGTGAAGACTGAAGATACTGGGAAAAAAGGTTGTAGGTACAATTGGTGGTATTAGTACATTAATTAAGCTAGAATTATTTTATTGTCATTCTTCCTTATTTTATTGATCTAAAGGCTTACTATAGAGAATATATCTCAAATCAATACTGGATTTTCAAATATCTTTATCCCGATCCCTTCCGTATGAAATGTGAATGACCCTATTTATTTTTTGGTCGAAGTGAATGACCTATGAATCCATCCTATTCCTATTCCATTCCTATTACTTAAATGTAAGTAATTAAATTACACAAAACTACTATCTTTAAAATAGTCTACTTTTATTCAACCAAAAAAAAAATAGTCTACTTTCTACCCAAAAAAAAAGTCTACTTTTCACAAAATCATGTGCAAAAATTAATATTGCCTTTTTTTAAATTCTTGTTATTTTACATATTTTACCAAAAACATTTGGTTTTTATTCTTAAAAATTCGACTCGAGACGAAAGCTTAAAGGAACGATACAAGAATGAAATTTCCAATCTTGGAGTTTTATGATTGAGTGTCAAAGGTTACGTTAGTAGAAGGTATGTTATTAGAGTTCCTTTGAGCATTAGGCAAGCGTTAAAACTTCATAGTAATACCATGAGATTTTTATTTTAACTCCTACATGTAGTACCAAGACCAAAAACAAAGGTACATTATTAGAGTTGAAAAGTCCTATTTCACTTGTTATTTAATCCCTATTAATAAATGAGTAGACTTATTTCAAAATCCTACTAGTAAAGATACAATAGAGCAGTGACGTAGGCAGGAATTTCTGTAAGTGGATGCTAAATTTCTTAGGTAATTTTTTTGGCTACAGAAATATTTTTAGCGATTTTTTTTATATATTTTTAATAAAATATAGAAAAAAAGTATATTTTTCTATATATAAACAAAATTACATAGAAAATTTTGTATTTTTACATAAAAATTTTGTATTTTTATGTATAAAAAACCATTTCAATATATTTTATATATAAAAAAAATTAATCTTCTTTTTGCTAGACCAAATAAATAAATTTTTATTAAATAACCTAGTATTTTTACTATATAGTAAAAAAAATTATGGTTTATTTAGTTTAGGGTTTATTTAGTTTTGTTACCTGTAGCGGCATGCAGTGCCTCCGCCAGTGCAACAGAGGTAAAAGATTTAGTTTTACCTATTCAACTAATTAGTTGGTTCGGGTTTCTTATAAATAAATTATGTAATTATTTGTCAAAATACTGTTTTCAATGATAGATTATTGACCGATTCTAAGTTTGTAACCATACTATTCATTCATTTCACATATAAAATTAAAGATGGAAAAGTTGAAGTTCTTTACACATGCTCCTCCCCATTAAGTTCATTTTTATGAGAGGTCATTCATCTCCCTAAGAGGCTAGATAGATTATTAACTTGGTCCGTGCCGGGCCTGCCGGCTGATGATATCGATCGATCTGCTAAGTACGTACGTACTAGCTAGCTAGTGAACCTGGGAATAAAGCTCACTTGAAGCCCATTCTTCATGTAAAGCGTGGTGGTAATCTTTTTAGCCACGATATGCCCTTCCTTCACCTTCACTCTGTACCTCAACATCAAAGAAGCCGCCACCATCTTCATCTGTCTGTAAGCAAACTTCTTCCCCACGCAAAGCCTGGGCCCTGCATTGAACACGGCATACTTAAACTGATTCGCACTCACAAACTTGCCTTCCTTTATCCACCTCTCCGGCTTGAACTCCTCGCAATCCGGCCCCCAAATCGACTCCATCCTCCCCATACCATACACGTGGAAGAACACTCTTGAGCCCTTCTTGACCTCCGTCCCGTCGGGGTACACGTCATCGTCTTCCGCCTCCTTGAAGTCGACCGGAACCGGAGGATACAGCCTCATCGCTTCGGACAACGCCGCGTGCAAATACACCATCTGGTCAAGCTCACTCGCATCAAACATCATTGTCTCGTGATTCTCATGACAAGATTTGATGATGATGTTATTGATCTCTTCTAGAATCTTGGTCTCCACGTGGGGGTGCTCGTGGACGAGCCAGAAGAACCACGTGAGGGCCACGGAGCTCGTGTCCCGACCCGCCAGGATGAAGCTTATGCAGAAGTCCCTTAGGAACCGGTCCGAGAAGGCGGACCCGGTTCGGCTGTTTTGCTTCAAATCCACGAGCCTTGAGAGCAGATCGTTGTGGTGGCTTTTGATGGGGTCCACTTTTCGGTTCTTGACGGCTTGATCTGCGAACTCGTGGACGATCTTGACGGCGTCCTTGAGACGCCTCTCGACTCCAATGTCGAGCCGCCTTAGCAGCCTCCACCAGAAGGGAGGGACCAGGAATCTGGCCAGGGAATATTCCGTCGCCTCCTCGAACGCGTTCGCGAACGGAATCTCTGGCAGGTCGAGCGCCAGGCAGCCCGGATCCACCCCTAATGCGACAATGCAGACGTTGTCGAAGGTGAACCGGAGCAGCCACTCTTGGAGGTCAACGGTCAACTCTTGATTCGCGTGCTTATTCACCAAGGGTAACAGTTTTTCGTGCACCAATCTCTGCATGGTTCTCAACGAGTACTCCATGAATCTGCATTAATGAACCATGAAATAATCATAATTGAATTCTCATAGCTCAAAATTTATCCGATCACTTACATTTATTCATTACATTACCAACTATTTACTCTCTACTCTCTAGCTAGCTATATATACCAATTTTCTATGCCTTGTAACCCACTTCGATCAATTGGACAAATTAAGTAAAGCTGAAATTAAATTTATTCAGTTTTAAGATGAACAATCAATGAATAACAAGTGGGTCATTTGAATATAGCTGTTAATTAATAAGGTTAATTACGTACGTACCTGGTGGTGTGCATCTCGGAGTTGGCTAGGCGGCGTTGGTCCTTCCAGGTGTCGCCGTCGGCGTTGAAGATGCCATCGCCAAGGAGATCACCAAACCTCTCCCGGTAGTAGTTGCCCTTGGGGAAGTTGGGGAAATTGGTGTTGAGCATGTACTCGACTTTGGTGTGGTCGGCGGTGACGAAGCCATGGACGTTGGACCTATAAAGGGCAGTGTAGGGGTAGGTCCCGCCACAGGCGATGAGCTCGCGGACGTTCCAGTCATGGAGCTCGTCGGCGTGAAGGATCAAGTTGGGGATTATGCCGCATAGGGGCCATAGCATGGGGCCCTTTGTGGTTAGCCTTTGGTAGATGGAGAGGAATAGGAAGAGGCCTAGAAATGCAAGTAACAAGTCTGTCAAGTATACTTGGGACAAAACCCATTTCACTAGTGTGAAAACCTCCATGTACGTGTATCTTAATTAATTGGAAGAAATTGATCGAGGTAGCTAGATAGAGAGATTATGAGGACTATTAGTCCTTCTTTATATGTTTTTTTTAGTTCTTTAGATCATCCTATATATAGTGATTGAAATGCACACACATATATACATATACATACGTAGTACAATTAACAATGATGTTTATATTTGTAAGTATTAATGCATGGTGAGGTGATGTTGAAACTAGCTAGACCCCTTCAAACCTAACAATTGTTTTCCCTCACTAATGAACGTAATTAAACAATCTTGCAACCAGTAAAATTGTCGAAATTAATTAGGCGACAAAGGTTGTTGAGTGGTTTCTGATCATTTAATTAGCAAGAGGTTAGCTAGTCCTCTCACGTCTTGCTAAACTTCGAATCATGGGTCGGAAATTTTGATCCACCCCTCTTGTATTTTTTATAAAGTCCTACTTTACCTCAGTACAACATATGGAGATTCTTATGGACTTTGCTATTAAATTAATGTGGTGGTTGAAAAAACGTGCATAGTTCTTTAAAAAAAGTTTTAAATAGCCATTATATATAGTCCTTTTATGGAATTAGTATACTCATTACTAGTATATGAATATCCCATGCATTAAGGTGATAAAACAGCGAGTCAAATTGGTTGGTAAATTAAAGTTGTGAATGTAAAGGGAAAAAGTTGTACATGTATTTCCTGAACCATCTGGACTTTCAAGTTCTCGAATGTGTGGAAGAGGAATCAGAATTCAGAACGACTGACATTTCAACATTCTAGTTGATTTCAAGCTTCATAACCGTGGTATAATTATTCTACCAATACTAATATCTAGCATTCAAGCTTCATAACCGTGAGCCGACCAATAATAGGGTTCCAACAATCCAACCTAAACAAATGATAATACTCGTACAAGGGATAATTTAATTTACAAATCTTAATTATAGGCCTGATTTAGTATCTATGTTTTTTTCTTAATCAGAATGGAGTGAGGATTTCTCTGAAAAGGCAGAGAAAAACTGAGCTAAGCAACTTTGTTTTAGTAATACAAGGACGATGTTTACAGTGCATGACATTAACACCCCACCAGACACTGTTAAGTGCTAATCAAATCTCATCTGCCTGCCAACTACATACAGAGTGAATGAGAAAACCCCCCATTTTAATTAATTTTGATTGACAAGGAAATGGTTAAGAACAGACATCAAGGGCCATTTTCCATTATTTCAAAGTCTTATTCATTTAAAGAGCTAGTAGTGTTTCAGTGGATACAGAGATGGGTCTTCTAATTAACTTGTATGGTTGAATGATGATGATTGATAATGATCTCATCTTTATCTGCTTTTAATTTACCTATGTATTGGAAATCATCTCCTAATTCTTGTGTTATCTATTATACCTTTCATTGGTACAGATTTCAAAGTGTGTACAAGTACTTCACCTAATGAAATTAACTTGTATAAGAAAATGATCTAACAATCCAATGCAATGGGTTTTCCCTATCTTTTAATTCTTCATTCATGTGACAAATACAATAAGTACGAGTGTGACGCGAGACCAACTCAATTTTGTATGCAAAATTGGTATACAAGTCTCTGACTTTTAAGCTGTTACTTCTTAGCAGTTAGAATTTGGAACAGCTAGAAATGGATCATCCATATTCACACGTCTAGTTACTTTCCTTAAGCAATTTTTGCACAGTTAAGTCTACTGGTAATTAAAAAGAACTCCATTGAAAAATAAAAAGAGGAGACAATGAAGCTTCTCATTCAAGGACAATACTTTGCAAGAGGAAACGTGACATGTAAGTGCAAAGAACAAGTTAGAAGCCACTAGTGTCAAAAGAGAAAAGCAAAGCACCTTTAAAGTGTGTTGGTCCTCCTAAGGATTGATAGAACAGCTTTTGTCTGCAGTTTATCATTTATTTCTCTGGCACCTACAGAAAATCCTCTTTTCTGCATCATAATCAAAATCCCATTAAGCAAAATAAATAAAAAGATGTTAAGATGATGAAATATATAGCATTACTATAGCACAAGTGCACCAAATTTTCCAGTTGAGTTTGGTTCACATAACATTCTTCTGCAACACTTCATGTACCTTCTTTTCTTTCTATGCCTCTTTGTGGAAGATAAACATGGGAAAAAGCACAAAAGGAGATCTACATATGATTTCGGTCCAAGCAAACCAAACTTGTACAGAGAATTTATTCTTTATGTTGGTCCAAGAGCAAAGAACATGCCAATCTACTTGCCTTTACTCATCATATTGCCTATGTATGAGAAATTAACAAGACAGATAGTCAAGAAAATGCCCAGACAAATTTTCTGTAGCTTTACTTGTGGATGCTATTCCCTTGCTGGGGTCAAGAAGGAATTGTAAAAGGGCCCAGCCTTATATACCATACCATACCATACCAACTTATGCAACATATAGTCGCGTGTTTGTGTGTCCAAGTATCAAACATGAACTTCCTGTGGTGTGAGGGTTTTGCCCAGAATGCTTCGTTCTCGTTGAGAGAAGACATTCTCATTCAGAAGATTCTATTTACACATGATCCAGATGGCCGTCTTCTTGACTCTGAGCTTTGCCTCCGAGCTGTGGAAGCCATCATGAGAAATGCTTCTGCATCTGAAGTAATCTACAAGCACCCTTATCTGCTATTAATTACATGTATTAAAATCACTAATATCTTTCAATAATAAAAATAGTAATCACCAAATGTATGAAAAGAAGCTAAGTTTTTAGTTTATGATTAAATTTCATGCTTCATGCTTTCAGGTGGCTAGACAAGAGCCAGATTGCATTGAGATGTGCAACATTGAAGTAGATGACTCGGAAGAACCACTTGGACACACCATATACAGGCTCTCCCGTGAGGTTAATCAGTCCCGCTTTTAATTTAATTCACAAGTCAAGCAGTCTAAACTATATAAATAACTTGTATAGAACTCCATATGATGCTAATCAGTATATGGGATGCTAGATAATCTGCCTGCGCAGTGAGAAAGAAGATATGTGCACGAAGCCATTGGCCTTGTTTGACTTGCTGGGCAAGTACAGATGGGATGCAAAATTGAGCTTAGTGCTTTCAGCATTTGCCATGATCTATGGAGAATTTTGGGTCATTATTCAGTCACAAGATTGTAATCGATTGGCTTCAACAATTTCTCTACTCAAGGAAATGCCTTTTGGTTTGGAAAAATTCAAGCTCATTTTTAAGGCAATAAGCCTTCTAGTTAACTCTATGGTGGAACTGACAAGGATCGCCATCCTATTTGAGCGCCTGCCAATTGTAGATGCAGAACTGGATGATGACCGGATCAGTAGAGCAAGGCCGCTTGTATATGTGGCGGCTTACTGGATTTTTAGAAGCGTCTTGATATGCACTTCAAAGCTTAAAGACATAAGAGCCTCAAAGGATTTGCAAGTGCATGTTCTTTTCCTAAACTAAAGAAACTATTTGAAATTTTGATTCAGCAGTAATTTTAAAGAAACAAAAGTCTTAACACAGAGCTATTTTCATAAACACAGGTCTCAGCTTTCACTAACAGGTGTAGTATGGGAACTCACAAGCTTGGAGCACAGGATGAGAAGCATCACTGATGAACTGAAGTTGCAAGTGAATACCTGTCAATGGGAAGTAGGTTAGCACTTAGAAATCATCCAATTAATTATATGAAATTAACTTTAAGAATTGACAAGAACTATGTTTTTTACCAATTAATCAGCATTTTAGTTGTAAAGTAAGCTTTCTCACATGTAGTTCTTTTCCAGAACAACAAATCCATCAGAAATTTCTCAATCTTTCAAACGAGACGCAGGATGACAACCAAAAGATTCTGAGAATGCTACTCTCTTTGAAGGACAACAGGCCACTAAAGCACTCCTCTCAAGAAAAGGTATTTTGGCATGCAATTGAAGCTTATACAAGTAAAGTCATTTCTCAATTGTCAACAGGCAAAATATATCATAAGCAAGTAGACAAGCAATAAGCGTTTTAAATTTTCCACCTTTGAAAATGCAAAGGTAACACACTAACACATGCTACAAACCTACAAGCTACTAATACTTGGTATGATGTTAACAGCTAGGTATTACTGAACTTGCAAAAAAGGTTGTTCTACTATTGATCTCAAAGCCAGAGCTCCTTCCAATAGACGAGTTGCCTTTGCTGGTTCAGCAGATATATGACCGTCCTCTGCATAACAAGTCAAATGAAGAATATGAGATTGTATGGATCCCAACTCTATCTTCTGAACACTGGTCAGACAATGACATGATAATTTTTAACTTCTTATCAAGCTCCTTACCATGGTACTCTGTCAGAAAACCATGGTTACTATCTCCAACCACCATCAGCCATATAAAAAATGTGTGGAAATTTAATGATCATCCAATAATTGTGGCACTAGATCCAGGTGGAAATGTGAGAAATTTGAATGCAATTGATATGGGATGGATCTGGGGCGCCCAGGCTTTCCCCTTCACAACTTCAAAAGAGGAGGAGCTATGGAAAAAGGAGAAGTGGACTCTCAGACTAATAGTCGACAGTGTTAGCCCCTTGCTAAGTATGTGGGTAAGATATCAACTTGGGACTTTTTTGTATAATAATATTATCAGAGACTGGATTTCACCTGTTGATCAAATCAGTTGACTGAATTTCAGGCAGAAGAAGAAAGAGTTATCTGCATATATGGGAGCAATAATACCGATTGGATCAGCGAGTTCATTGCTAAGATGAAGGAAATTCAAAGATCAGTTGAGCAGCTCAAAGTGGTTTATGTTGGCAAGACATGTCCAGATAGGAAAGTGAGAAAAATAATGGCCTCCATCAAGAAAGGGGAGCTGAGCGGTTATTTAACTTGGAACAGGATGCAGCTATTCTGGATTCGTTTAGAGAGCATGAGAAGATCAAAGCTGAAGCTAGGAAAGACTTCTAATTCTGATCATATTCTAAGAGAAGTTGAAGATCTGATAGGAACTAGTGAAAATGACAATGGAAGTGGTTGGATGATAGTTGGCCGGGGTTCTTCAACAAATACGCTAAAGCTGACGGGGCAAGAGGCAATTAAGGCAGTGGGTTTATTCCGAGTGTGGGAGAACTATATGCCAAAGTTAGGATTTGTGGATTCGATCAGAGTCTCTCTAGAAAATCAGCCTGAACAACCATGCTATCACTCAAGAATCATCAAATATGATGAAGCAACAGAAGAATCACTAATTTGTGAGACTTGTAGGCGGCCCATGAAGAAATTTATAGTCTTTGACACAGCCAAGGCTACTCATTTGCCTGTTGATAAAAGTGTCTGATACACATCTACCTTCTAACAAACTGATATGCAGCTTAAATTATAATAAATTCTGAATTCGGGCAGAGTCAGAGTTTGCAAGAAGGCTCAACTATTCAGCAGGATTTCCCTTTTCTGTCCTGATCGTTTCAGTTCACAAATCTGGCAAAAGCTTGTCATAATGTACAATTGCGCAATGAAGCCTATTTTTCTTGTCTATCTTGAAATGAAGTTGTTCATATTTTCAGTCAAGCACATTTCAATTATCCAAGTTTTAGATCCACTTCAATGTTTATTAATTCTTTAAAAACCTCTGACATACCTAATGGAAATATAATTCCCTTGCTCTTGTTTGAACTAATTTGCAAAACATTGTTCCAACGCAATGCTGAGAATCAGAAGATTGCTCCCCGAAACACAGATCACGCAACCGATTAAGAAGTGCACAAGTTCAGATTTTGGGAGAGCAAAAGAGCTACAGCAATTGCAGTATGCAAAGTTAATATTTGCTACTGAAACATGAATTTCTCTCATTGTAACCTACAGGGAGTGCATTGATGATCATTTGATAACAATAATAATAATAAACCTAAGCATAAAAGATCCTTTGGTGTTTGCTTTCCAAATTCATGCAAGGAGCTTCAACTCTTAATGCTCGCTTGTATACTTTTGCACCTCTTCCTGTACATGGAAAGATTACAACATGTTGGAAACATTCAAATGATATATAGATACTAATAAACCATTCTTCATATAAATTGATACGAAAAGAAAGCACAAGTGTTTATATGCTGGTTCAGCCTTTCAGCTCAAGGGCATAACTGTAGTTGAGCATGGATTTTCTATGATAGCAATTGAGTAATTATTCATTGCTTCGCGCATGAGATGGGATCAAAATGATCCATCTTAAAAATTCTTACCTCAAATGCAGCTTTCAGGCAATCCAGCTCCTTATCAAGATCATTAATGGCTTGATTGTATGCCTGAGTTGGGGAAGACTGGCTCGTTGTGTGAATCTGCACCAAGGACACGAATTGGTCAAAACGATTGTAAAAACCACACCTGATTTTCTCTTTTAGCAGAAAACAAAGGGATAAGGTGATTTGACGGGGAAAATGATAGAATTACTAGAAGAAGGGCTTGTCTATGACCATAGAAATTTAAGCAGAATTACAAACTCCAATACAGCACCATCCAAGCAATTGACATAATTAAAAGAAATGCTAAAACCAACCTCATTGATAGAATTAAGCAAGTATGATAAGGCTGAGACTAATTTGATTATATAGGAGGTTATAGATGGATAGAAGGGAAGGCAACAGATGCATGGTAGACAATACTGAACGTGCACATATAATCAATAAAGACATAATGAAAAACCAAGTGAAGTGTTTCACTGCATATTGAGAACAAAATGTCAAAAAATACAACTTCACTTCTGTGAATTGCTCCAGAGTCCAGTAACAAGAGTTGTGGAGCATCATCTTGGATGGAACCGTCAGTAAAAATAAGTATAGGAAGGTAGAAGGCCGCTCACCAGCAAGAGGAAAACAACAGACAAACATGACCCAAGTGCGTTGATTACATCATTCTTCTGAATGACTTCATTTATTGGTTGTCATCATTCTTCTAGATGACATATTAGTATACCACACAGGGCTTGGATAAATTAGATATTTTCATAATACCATTTGTTGGTTGACTCATAATTCACTCAGTTTTGGTCCCTATGAAAAAATACCACTGGAAACAACCTCCTTTTACAGAGGCAACCTCCCCCACTAAATAATAATAGGTCATGTTGTTACGTTTCACTATTGAGTAAAGCAGACAATTTTTCTTCATATGATCAACTTAGCCGTGCTTCAAGAGTAACAATGACCACTGACCAAGTAGCCAGTACTTAGTTGGCTGTTAAACTTGGTAGCAAAGGGTAGATGTCCATCATTTTTTACCACAAATCTGAGCTATCATATGTAATGAAGATGTAATAGTGTGAGTTGAAACTGAAATATGAAGAGATAACTCAAACATAAGCACACAATATCCTAGACAGAATACATAAACGGCCCCTTGTACTTGGGCCAATTGGTCACTTGACCTCCTGTACTTTAGCCCTAACCGTTTGGCCCCCTATAGTTGTACATTGCGACCTATTAAACCCCTATTGAGCCACTTATCCCAGCTTTTTTAGGAGTGTAGTGCACGCGCGATGATGTGTTAAATTATGTTGCCACAATGGCGATGACATGAATGCCATTATGGCAACACAATATAACACATCGTGTCATCGCCATGTCATCCAGGTCATCCATGTCATTGAAATTGTGGCAAAACAATATAACACATCATCCCGCGTGCACCACACTCCCAAAAAAAGCTGGGATAAGTGACCCAATAGGGATTTAATAGGTCGCAATGTGCAACTATAGGGGGCCAAACGGTTAGGGCTAAAGTATAGGGGACCAAGTGGCCAATTGGCCCAAGTACAAGGGGCCGTTTATGTATTCTGCCCAATATCCTATGCTATGAAGGATGAAGGATCAAGGATGGGATGGTTCCTGACAGCATCGACAGCCTTTTCCTTGACATTTCTCATGTATTTTCAAATCTTTCCAATGCCAAAACTAAACCAATCGATATCAGAGAAAAAAAAAAACCTTTCAAAACTCAAATTTCAACCCACCTCCGCTTAATAATACAGATTGCTAGTTGCATGGTAATACAGCAAATTTACAAGGAGACATAAAAAACAGAGAAAACAAACCACTAACCCGGACAAGTATTTTGTACTGGAGAGGATGGGGAAGCTTGTATCCAGCAAATAGAACATTCGAATCTCTGTGCAATTGCCTGTAGCAGATTGTCATCTAATCATCAATGCAGAACATTTAAGTAAACCCTAAAGATTTCTTTAAGCTAAAATATCAAACTTTGTAGGGGAAAAACCAACATGCGAAGGATGTTGCCGATAGTGTGGTCCTCTCTCTCGATGGTGAAAGTAGCGGCGTTGATGATCTTCGTATCTCTCTCATACGATACCCTGCCCAAAATTTGCAACACCAAATCAGTACTTTGAAAACCAATTAAATTGGAAAAGCGAAATACATGAGCTTCTGTGAAGCAGAAATTAGGGTTTACTTCTTGGTGCCCTCGGGGACGACGAATCTCTCGTAACGGTCAGGGGCGTTCATGGCTTCTCTCGATCACTCGGCGGATTGTAGAGGAAGAAGTGAAGTGAGAGAGTCGAGGCTCTTGAGAAAGAAATACTCGCATGATCCTGGTGTACTTGTCTTTCTAGCCTTAAGTTATTTAATTTTACTTTTTTTTCAAAGTATTTTATCTAAAATTTTCTAACTTTATCATCAAACAATTCATGTAATTAATCACACACATTTTAAAAAATAAAGTAAGTAGATTATAAGAGTAATGTGATAATATTAGTTCTTACCTTAATATATGTATAAAATGCTTAAAAAATAAATAGATTTATACGGAGGGAGTATAAAGAAGCCGCTTGTTAACTTACAAAAGTCCTTCTATTTAGTACGGAGTATTATTTTTTCCTTTAAATGTGAAAATAAAATAAAAAAACAATTCCCCTTAACCCCCAAATCCTGCGATCTCCGCAAGACCTACCCGACTTTCTTCCTTCGGCAATGGCTTCTCTTTTGCGCGAAATCATTCGCAAACCTTCTTATGGCAGACTTCTCGCAACTTCAACCCATCAAAATCCCTACTTTCTCATGCCCCCGCCATATATGCAATCAACTCAACTCAGTCAAACGAAGTCTGACCATGTTTCCGGCATAAACCCAGAAAATGACAAGGGTTTAAGAGCAAGCGAAGAGCCTCACCTGCACAGCTTGTCGCACATTTACCCTAGTTTCTCTTTCGGATACTTCATGAATCCGAATTTATCATCTGGGTTGAACCGATTTGAACCTGCAAATGATGAGTCTGAAACGGATGATTCGGGGGTGATGCAGGCTGATAGTGTCAAGAAGAAGAGGAAGAAGAAGATGAACAAGCACAAACTCAAGAAACTGAGGAAGCTTCTTCGTCGAAAGACTTAAACTTGGTTGGTTCTTTTTTATTCTGATTATCGTGTGATTCTCAAGTTCAAGCTTTTAAGATGTGTTGAGTTTGATTTGGATCTTTATAGGTTGCTCTTTGGATTGGTAACTTCGATAGGAATCCTAAGATGTCAGAGTTAATGCCTTTGTATCTACTAATTTGAAAAATTGACATACTATATTTTTTTTCAAAATCTAGGATCAGTTTCTGCAATTAGGGAATTACTAATTGAGAGAAATTTGTTGGGGTTGATGATGAATCGATGATTATGGATTTGAAAGACCTAAGTATTAAACATGAACTTTTTAAAACACTCAAATGCGCCCCATTCCCATGCCATTAGTGAGTTTTATTATGCAGGCTTGATGTCTTCTATCTGAATTTGTGCTTGAAAATTCAATTTCAGAGAGGCCTCAAATCGTGCAACTGAAAAGTAGATGAAGAAGAAACAAAAGTAATCAAAGGCTGGACTAGCTATTGAAATGAAAGAGTAGACTATACTGAGAGTGATATATAGAAAAAGACATGATTGTGTAAACAATTTACTTATCAGTCTTTGCTGAACAGGAGGTGACTGCCTAACTAGATTAATCTATGAATGTACGATAGATGCCAATCCATGAATACATTAACTTTATCGTATACCAAAGGATGAGGAGGATTATGTTATGGTGTTCATGTGGTGATACTTGTGAACGAGATAATTAATATCATGAAGCAAAATGATTGATAGAATATATTTTGGACAGCATCTACTTAGGAGCTTGAACCCATGAAAGTCTTGGAAATTTGATGTTCTTGCATAGTTGCATTCAGCCATAGTTTTGAAAAGGCTTGCTCTATCAATGTCCACCTGAAATTACAGTTTTCAGCTTGCCATTGACTGCTCAAGATCCTCTTCTGCTATTCAACCTCCCATTACTTGAGAGTTTTGCCTATTGTTGTTTAATCTTTTGACAAACTAAACAACTATAACAGTATAGTCAGTTGTTTCTGCTTCACATAATATATAGGCATTTAATAGACACAATCATACACTATAAAATCATATATAGATCTTACAAGGATCATGCAAGATTGCATGCTAGGACAGACCATATCAGAGGTGGCAGGCAGAAACAACTGACTATACTGTTATAGTTGTTTAGTTTGTCAAAAGATTGAAGGGACGTTGACTCTGCCATAACTCTCACTCTACCATTTTATCTTAAATTTTTGTTTCTGACTCCCTTATCAAGTTTATTGAAAGAAAATTCTCATTTAATTGTTTTGAATATGTCTTCTCTTCCTCTTGACCTTCTCCAGAATATGATTGTTGTATCCCTGCCCTTTTCTTTAAAGTGTATACTTTTCTTATAATTTCTGAATCTCTGTTCCCCCATTATCTGCAATACAATGGGAAGTCTGTAAATTATGTCCAACTCTCTGAAATTTGCAGTATGTGAACCTAGCAAAGCAGAGATTTCATAAATAACTTGAGTAAATATTAGCTTTTGGAAGAGAGTTCATTTATAATAAGAACAATTAGGTGCTGCAAGTGTGGACTTGAGGACACCTTTTACCCGAGTTGACAGGATGAAAAGAGGAAGTCCTGTTATGTGAATTCGCAACACGCATTAAGAAATGGAGTAGAGGTTGAGGTTTTAATGGTTGGGTCATAGTTATTGGCCATCCAGTCGCATTAACTAATAGAAAAGTGAGGGACTAAGGAAGTATTGTGTTTTCTAAATATAAGGTGCTCAGTTGAAATGTTGAATCATCTTTGTGGTTGAAATACAATCTCATACATGTAGGTATAGGTGGAACTAGCCTGGAACATGGTACTGAATGAGGTCCAGGTTTGGTCCTTGGTCCTACTACCGTGGATTTACTAACAAAATCTTAGTAGATTTTAAGTGGTGCTCACCATTTAGGCTTGCTGACTGATGCTGTTACAGGGGAATATATAGTCTGGATTTATCAAAAAAATATGAAAACAGAAAAACCATTAGTTTCTGATGAGTATCTGGAAGACATGTTTGGTGAAAATGAGAACTGAAGAATTGAGAACTGACATGAAGAGTGTAGAAGAAAAGTAAGAGTAAATGAAGATACTCAACTCTATTAATCACATTATAAAACTTCTGAATTGTGACTGACTATTTTGTGCAGCAGTGTCAATAGACATTTTGAGTTTAGCCTCTACAGCCCACATCATTGTGGAATAGACATCAAAATGTTCCTGCATATTTTGGATGGCCAAGTCTATCTTCCATGATTGGAAATATGACCTGCTTTCTATATTTCATGTTTGCTGCAGATGGAAAACTGAGTACTCCACACCTCCCATTGAACTTTCAAGATTCTACAGAAACTACATGGGATGATGACTCACTTATCTGACTCACAGCGCCTAACAATGGGTAATAATTTGACCAGAATATAAAACTGGCATGTTGAGGCTTCATCTTTTTTTTTTCCCGTTTTTGTTCACATTCATTACTCCCTGAAGATAGCTGTCCTTATTTTGCTATATCTTTTTCCTGTATCTCATCTCTCGTACATCTTTGTACTACTGTGAGCAATTCCAATAGGAAAGGAATAAACGCGTACCAAAAAACTTCTGGTGTGCTATTTTCTTGAATTCAAAAAAGGGTATCTCCTTGTTTGAGCTTGCACTAAACTGTGTGTAAAGAAAGCCCCATGGAAATCAGGTGGGCTGAGTGCAAGCTGATTGGAAAAGGCAGGCTAGTCTGTCTCTGTCACTGCTTAGCCTGATGGATAAG
Organism: Fallopia convolvulus; assembly: GCA_964016875.1. NCBI lineage: Eukaryota > Viridiplantae > Streptophyta > Magnoliopsida > Caryophyllales > Polygonaceae > Fallopia > Fallopia convolvulus. The sequence continues at coordinate 82,824,399 of OZ024718.1, forward strand.
AGTACAGGAGGCTGCCCACACTCCATGATTTGATTTCTTTCTTTAACTTTCTGTTCTATGGAAAACATGAACAGGGAGGGAAGACATTGGATGACCATGACCTGAGGCTGGTGTCAAGGCTATGACTTGTGAATATAAGGAAAATCATGTCAATGAGCTGGTCTTTGGGCTCCATAAGTTGGTTAGGAGTTAGGACACGCCTTGAATAAAAACGTGGGAAACATCCACCTTTATAATTTTTGTCATTTTCCGAATTACATGACCATCCAACTGCATGATTGTTTTGAGCTTGAAAAGCCCTCCTCAACTAACCTTAATTAACGATTAGCGGAAAGAAACAGACTTAAATTCCGATCAAGCTTCATAATAGATACATCCCAATCCCATATGCAGCACTTAACTAGAAAAGTCGAAAGCAAGACACTTGGGGTGTGTTTGTTTACAAATTATGGATACGGAAAGTAAACGAATTTACTTCATCCAAATTGCCCAAGACTTGAATTACCTAAACTCCAATATCCAAGCTGACCCGAAACTTGCTCATCCTAACATTTTCAACTCTAATGTATAGTCACAAAAATAGTTGTATAGGGCAAGTGGACAAGTTGAGCAAAGAGGAGCCTGCTACCTGCCTGTACGTGATCACCCATTATCGACCTTTTTTCCTAAAAAATTGCAAATTGCTATCCGGAGATCATAATCTGATTTGCACAATATCTCAGATGTGATTATAAAATTGTAAGATGATTAATCGGATTAGCAATATAATGTGAATTATGTCCTAATTTGCCAGATTGTCCTGACATGAAACACTACCTTAGGCGTAGAACGAAAGGTTTATAGCTACAAAAACACATGAATAATTATGAAACTGATGTACTCTAAATTCAAATTGTTCAAATTAAGGACCAAATGACAGGATGACTCTTCTTACTGTGGATGGCTCCCGTTTATTACAGGAAATTTTGCATATGGATAACAAACACAATGTTGGGTTAAATGGATTGAATGCAGTGGGGGCTGGGGCACTATAGTCCTTGAGTAAAAACATACTTAAGTATAAGTAGTTGAATATAAATATTGATTAGTCTCTGAAAAATGAATAAAAGTCATACAAAATGTTCATCATAGGCCGTCATTTTATTCGTTTTGTTCCTAATTATTCTGAATGGATCAGACGTCATTGCTGATCAATAAGTTGTGCGATTATTTATATATCTAAATTTTTTTAAACATTATAAGAAAGTGTCAGATAATTAATTTTTTTCATATACATACGCGATCCATAACTTTTGTTTTTATTATTGCCATCGGATATAGCTTGGATGTCAAATTGTCATATCATGACTATACTATTCTGAATCATATATCTTTAACAGAACTAAATGATGGGTGTACAATTTTCATATATATTACGATCAAATTCATAACGTTAGAAGAAAATATTTAGGGATATGTTATACCGTAATTGCACTAATTGGTAAACATGCACTTGGATCAGTTGACTAACATAATGGGAGGAGTCACGTACACCCTTAAGATTTGATTTCGGTTGAAGGGAAAATGAAAATTTCAACTGTTTCACTGTACAAGTCTTGATTTCATGTTGTATGAGCTAAGAGCTGATTAATTGTGAAAGATATAGCTTATACTTAATTAAGTACTCCGTATTATTCACTATAATGTGAATGCAAGTATTCAAACCTCTTAATTAATTACTCTTGGCGCGCGGTGAGGTGGTGGTGGTTATACGGATAGTGATTGAACTTGCTAGCTAGCTATAACAAATCAATTAGCAGATTCTCAGGTTATAATATAAGCTTTTTTCAGCTAATCAGGTTGTTTTATAAAGCCCTTATTTGTCCTTATTCTCACTAATCTCCTAGGCTCATGCCTAAGCCCTAAGCTAACACCTGATTAACTGGTCCTACTAATAAACAATACTACTCATTTGTTATATCCTCCTACCTCAGATCGATCATATATGTTCACGTGAATTATATTCCGTCAAATCCGTAGTTGTTTAGGGTAAATAATGGTTAAAATCACCTGACATATATATTTACGTACGTGTAAATATTTATATAATACTGTATTCAACTTAATAAGTTTAATTTGCCTTGGTAAATATATTTTCATTCTGCAAACTAGTGTCAGGGTCTTATCTAGGAAAAACAAAAAATACACATATTGAATTTTCCTAATTTGTCATTTTATTAGTGACCAATTTTAATTGGCTTTAGTGTATACCAAAATACCATCAAACAAGCCAAGAATCGATCACGAGATGCGTAAACATAGTTACACTGATCGAGATAATATATGTATATATAGCCAATTACCTGACCGTAATACGAAGAATAAATATAAAAACTCCATTCAAATCAAGCAGTGTGTATATATATATCAACATGGAGGAGTATGTATTATCCAAACTAATGAATTGAATAAGATTATAAACATGCATTATTAATTAAAGGTGTTATTACACGAGACATTGACTTTCCAAACCCTAATCTCGCCGTCTAAGCTCCCACTAAACACCGTCACCGTAGTAGCAGTATCATCAGAGCGTTGACTCTCACACTTGGCCACCAAAGACTTGACCGGTGTCAGGTGTCCTTCCAAAACACTCAAGCAGCAATACTGGCCGTCCACACCCCGCCTCCAAATCCTGACCGTCCGATCAGCAGACCCGCTTAACAAGAAATCAGAGACGTTGACCACGCATAAGATGGCCTTCCCATGCCCTCTGAGGGCCCCAGCCACCCCCATGTAACCGACGCCGTCCGCTCTCTCCCACACCAAGATCGAACGGTCACAAGCGCCCGAGAACAGAACGGTCCCGTCCGAGCTCAGCGCCAGCGCGTTCACAGCGGATCTGTGCCTCTCCAGCGTGGCAACAAGGCCGTGCTTCTTCTCCCCGGCCCGCCTGGCCCAGACCCGGATCCGCTTATCCGCCGACCCGGTGTAGATGACTCCGTCTCGGGATACGGTGACGGCGTTAACGGCGTCGTCGTGGGCGGTAACGGACTCCAGGCACCTTAAATCGGAGGATCTCCATATCTTGAGGCTCTTATCCCAAGAAACGGAATACACGAGGCCGTTATTGTTGTAACAACTCTCGAGGCAGGAAACGGCGTCGTTGTGGTGGAGCCAGAGCTTCTTCTTGTGGCGGCGGACTTGGACGTAGTTTGCGGGGAGGGCGAAGCGGCGGAGGCGGTCGCCCACGGTGGGGAGGACGGCGATGAGGCGGTGCGTTTTGGAGGAGGAGTCGGCCGGAGTGAACCTCCAGACGCGGATCTTGCCGTCCTGGTGGGCGGTGAAGACTCTGGAGGAGGAGAAGGTGATGGACTTGACGGCGCCGGAGGAGGGGTTGTCGGAGTTGAAGGAGTGGAGGTGGGAGAGGGAGTGGGAGTCGTAGACGTCGATGCGGTGGCCGGAGGCGGCGTAGAGGAGGAGGCCGGAGAGGGCGAGGGCGGGGATGGAGGGAGAGGGGAAGGCGGGGGGGAGGGAGAGCGGCGGCGGTTGGAGTGTGGAGGAGAGAGAGAGGTGGCTGTGGTTATAGGTGGCGGCCGTGGTGGAGAAGATAGAGAGGGAGGGGATGGAGGGGAGGGACTGGAGGCTGACGGCGGTGTGTAAAGAGGAGGATTTGGAGGAGCTGCCGTTGCTTGAGTCGGAGTCGGATATCGGAAGATGCTTGGGCGGGATCGCCGGCGGTGGGCGTTCGTGATCGGCGGAAGAACCATAAAGGCAATGACGGAGATTCATTTTCCGATCGATATATATGGATCGATCAATCAGAAAGACAAATTAAGCTAGCTAGAATTGATATAGGAGGATGTGGGGGGGAGTAGTGTTGATCGAGGGGTACGGTGCATGTGCCAAGTTAAAGTTTGTATATATAGTAACGATACAATAATACTCCTTAATTAAATTGTCAATGTCTTTGATGATATTAATTAATTTAAGTAAGTAGCGAGTCCTAAACACAAACCTACACTAGATTTGATTAAAAGTTGGGCACCAATTAAGCTAAGCGCCCTGCTTATTGCGCGCCGTCGGCCCTACTTATCGATCTAAACGTACATGATTTGATGTAAGTACACTAGCTAGATGTTCCATCAAACAATTAGTCAATATTTATAAAAGATATTTTTAGTTGGTCTTTTTTCCGAAGAATGAATTGAAGGGCATGCCGATGGTAAGAAGCTCTGTCGGTGCAAAAGGGTCGATCTCTTGTCAAAAAATCCTAATCTATAAGTAGTATATATAATGCATGTGGGCAGCTGGTAAATTAATTATGTAGGACTTTGCTTGTAAGGAGACGTGTATACTTTTCAAGCTACACATCTCGTACAGGAAAAATTAAATATCCAACTCATCGATCTCATGGTACTAATTATACAGTAATTCAGTTATCATATACGGAGTATATGTAGATCCCCTTCATAATGGTTGTGTGAGTGGGAGTAAATTAACATACAATTGAGGCCAGGGGGTAACCGGTAACGGATAAATACGTACTTGACTGTTTATTTGATTCTCATTTACTTTACGGGAAATTAAAGGGGAACATTAAATTACACTATTAGAGGGAGGGGTATAGTGAACAAGTTATAAGTTATAACTGGTGGGAAATTGGATTGATTTGGGGGACAAGTGGGGTTGCTTCTTATCATACATCAACCGGTATAATCGGCCCTCTTATTGGACACACATTAAAGACATGTCAATCCTAATGCCATTTTCATTTTTCCACCAAAAAATATCCTAATACTATACATTTTTTATTCTATTCTATAGTTTTTTAAATAGTGCACTCTAAAACATATATATACACTCAAGTACTTAACAATAAAATTCCCAAACCAAGTGCTTTCATTCCGCTAAAATCCATTATTAAATGGGATTGTGCGCGCCCATGGTTTTCTATAGAATGGATTGGAAAATGATTTTTGAGATATAATGGTATACTACATGATGTGTGTCCTAGCTAAATTAAAAAATGATTTACATATGTATCTACTCCAAAAGATGATAGATTATCTTTTAATCATTTTCTGTTATGTGGCCATGTGGGCCATAGAATCATATATGTTTTGTGGCTGCAACGTAGCTATAGTCATGCATGTATTAATTGCAAGTCAGTTGTCATTGAGGATCAACAACGTACATCTGGATGTGATCAAAAGTAACTGGTCGATATATATAGTTACAAAACTGTATATACTCATCTGATTGTTGAACCTAAAGGCCCAATAAATTGCTACGATGTATATATATCAACTTTAGTGCATCCACTAATAACGAGCCAGCAGGTACGTAGGGTGTACATATATATAATTGCGTGTTATTTATAACGTACACCCATTAATTAATTAGTAGCATCAACTAAGTAGGAGCTAGTATATATCTCTAACACTTGTGACGAAGGAAAAGCCAGATATGTAATACGTTACAAGTATATATATGGGGCCATCGAGGGAATTAATAGAAACTCGAACGTACGTAGTCTTGTCAAGACTAGTACAGCTAGCGCATATAAAACGATATTATACAGCTGGTCTCTTTGATTCAATAATGCACTTGGATCTCAATTGTTGACATATATTGTACCAATGTACCATTAAATCCATCATCTATATATAGTAACTATTATCTCAGTTAAATGCTTTCCGCGCGTGCAATTTATTTGTTAGCTCGTGCTAGTTAATACTCCTTGTTAAACTAATCATTCCTTTTCCTCGTTCCGGTCCATCTTCAGTCCAATTGAAAACCCGAAACTTGAATCAATTTTTATTGGAGATGGGCCTTGCCAATTGTGGTCACCATGATCCTTGGTTGGGCTTTTTATAGCCCAAAAGAAAATCAATACAGCTGAATGATACATATGCTGACTAGGATGATTGCATACACAGCCCATAATAAAGCCCAACAAAAATGCATAAGCTGCTCACAATTTGTAACCATTACCATAAGCTAGCTGCCGACTTGGTGGATGTATTCAAAGTTCTGACCCAATTTGATTTTACAAAGGTGTTCAATTATATCATAATCTAAAGTTAAGAGCATGTCAAAATAAAATTTTAAGGAAGAGATAGCATTATATCACAAGCAAAGCAATGTTTCATATATAACTTTTGTTTGAAAAAAATGCAATGTTTTCATATTATAATGCCTTATCTATTCGATTTGTGTATTTTGCCTTGTTACAATTAATAAAGTTGCCATCTTTTGCATTGGGTCGTCAACAAGATGGGAAAGCGTCAAAGGAGCTGAAAATGAGAATGAGTATTTCTTCTGTATTTCTAATTTCTCCCCAATTGGGTATCAGGAAACAAGAGGGGAGAGAGAAAAGATTACGGAGCGCGTGTGGAATTGCACTGAAAATTGACTACCATGACAAAATTGATTTAGAATAGTACAACTCGGCGAGAGAACACGGAAAAGGGAAAAGCAAATAAAAAAGAAAGGGAAGAAGATCCGAAGATAACTCATCAAACGGATTGTCTGATTTTGGCAAAAGTTTAGAGATCTTAAGATAACGAACAAGGTAATTTATATTTCGCCTAATTTTCTTGCAGCTCGTTTCCATTTTACATTTCGCAGGCCTTAATTTCTTTGCTTCTATGAGCAGGTTGGTGGGTTGACGCTTCGGGCGTTGATTTTCTTAGATCTCTTTCAGATGACACAAGTTAGGGGCCAATTGTTGCTAGCTTTTGTTATTTATATCTCTGAGATGGGTCTCTGATTTTAGATATAAATTTTTGTTTCTTGATTTGACGAAGTGGGCAGTGCTGAATATTAATTATATCCCAAGTGATGTTTCCATTTCGGGGGTTATAATTTGCAATTTCGCTTAAAGATCCCTTCTATCTGCCTTCAAAACCTTTCTGATGGTTACTTTTGATTATTTGGATCTTTCAAATCTACCTTTTTTGCTGCAATTGTTAAGATGCTAAAGGTTTTAGTTTGCTGAAATGATCCCCTTATTGCAATAGTTCTTATTTCTCTATACCTAATTAGCTTTAGGTTCCCGGACCAGCTTAGCTGACTTTATTTTGGTCTCATATGTTCATGTAATGTATTGGTTTTGTCTTTTCCCTGAAGAAGGAAGGAGATATTTCTTTCCAGAGTATTACTTTTGTCTGTTTTGATCTGTTTGTGTATGCATATCTGTTTCGGGCACTCCCCTTCTGCGTTGGGTGTCCCCATCTTGGTCCCCCAGATTCCGCTGTAGCGGAGTTACACTGGGTCAATGTTGTTGTTGTGTATGCATATCTGTGAATCATTGTAGTAACAAGTTACTAGTTCAGTAGATCTGATTCCTTTTTTATCATTCTCATTCAAATCCGTGGTTGATTAGGTGAAGGGTACGTCGGTCTGTTTTCATCGTCGGTGAATGTGATTAAATGGATCCTGCTGCTGGAGAGTACAGAGGAGCTATTCCTGCCCTTGCAGAGGAGGAACTAATTGGTGATGATGATGAATATGAGGATCTTTACAATGATGTGAACGTTGGGGAGGGTATATTTCAGTTTCATCAGACAGGGGCTTCAGGTTCATCTAGTGCTTTTGGTAATAATGGTATTCAAGCTCATAATTCAAGTGCACCTGATCCAAGGAGAGAAGTGGATGCTCCACAAGACCTTGGACATGCTGGGGCCAAAATGAATAAGTATCAAAATTCAGGTGTTAGTTTCCCTGAGCAGAAGGCAGAACTTCGTGCAGTTCAGGGGTCAGAAAATGTGATTCATAACCCTATGGGTATGGGTCAAAACAGTGCAATTAGAGGCTCAAATCCTGGTAATGGGGTCTCAATGACTGTTCCGGACATTCCAAATAATCAAATAGCAGCAAGTGTAAATGAAATTGTCAATCACAGTGGGGGCAGTGATAATACTGTACGGCCACCTGTGGAGAACGGTTCAACAATGCTTTTTGTAGGAGAATTACATTGGTGGACAACTGATGCTGAACTTGAAGATGTGCTGTCTCAATATGGAAAAGTGAAGGAAATTAAGTTCTTTGATGAGAGAGCGAGCGGGAAATCAAAAGGCTATTGTCAGGTTGAATTCTATGAATCTGCTGCTGCTGCAGCTTGTAAAGAAAGGATGAATGGACATGTTTTCAATGGGCGAGCTTGTGCAGTAGCCTTTGCTTCTGCTCAATCATTGAAGCAAATAGGAGCTTCTTCTGCAAACAAAACTCAAGCACAGCCACTGTCTCAACCACTGGGGAGAAGAAACATGAATGATGGAGCTGGAAGGGGAGGCGGAGTGAATTTTCCTTCTGGAGATGGTGGGAGGAATTATGGAAGAGGTGGGTCTTGGGGCAGAGGGCAAGGAGGATTCAACAGAGGTCCCGGGGCTGGTGGACCTAGGGGCAGAGGAGGACAAATGGCAGCAAAAAATTCCTTCATGAATCCTGCAGGTATGGGAAATGGCGGCGTTGCTGGTAATTATGGACAAGGTATGCATGGTGGTGGTTTTGGTGGTGCTGGAAATGGAATGATGCATCCTCAAGCTATGATGGGGCCTGGGTTTGATCCAACTTTCATGGGTAGAGGAGGTGGTTATGGGGGCTTTGGCGGTCCCGCTTTTCCAGGCATGATGCCTCCATTTCAAGCTGTCAATACAATGGGAATTCCCGGTGTGGCTCCTCATGTAAACCCTGCCTTCTTTGGTCGTGGAATGGCGCCAAATGGAATGGGAATGATGGGTCCCACTGGAATGGATGGCCTAATGTGGGGTGCTGATCCGAGCATGGGTGGAGGAGGATGGCCTGTGGAGGATCATGCTCAAAGGACTAGGGAGTCGAGTTATGGAGGCGATGACGGGGCTTCTGAATATGGACATGGTGAAACAAACCATGAAAAGGGAGGTAGGTCAAATGCTACTTCTCGTGAAAAGGAGAGGCTGTCTCAGCGTGATTGGCCAGGAAACTCTGAGAAGAGACACCGTGCTGAAAATGATCAAGACTGGGATGATAGATCTGATAGGTATAAAGAACACCGATCAAAGGAACGTGAATTGGGCAATGAGGATGATTGGGATAGAGGAATTTCTTCATCTAGTAGATCTAGAAGCAGGACCCGGGCTGTGCCTGAAGGCGATCACAGGTCCCACTCAAGAGATGCAGACTATGGAAAGAGGAGACGTGCCCCGGAGTGACTATTGTGTTTGTTGCCTTTCTTCATCAAGCTGTTATGATATCCGGAAGTCTTCAATTCTGTTTCTTCATCAGGCTCTATCATTAACATACTCTCAGTCTTTGCTCCTGATGGCAAATGTTGTTTTATGGTAAGTACTTTTTCCTTGCAGTTGAAGGAATATCATTAATGCTCCCACTTGTCTCACTAGAGAACATATAACACATGTCTTCAAAAGCTGAATTTTAATACTCTATTTGGCGGACATCATTTAGCGCATGGAGTATCATAATATGTATGTATGGGTGTCTGCTTAGCCGGATAGGTTTGCTCCTTCAAGAATCATTACTCTTATTAAATCATGCTCCCTCCTGACTTGTTTGTTTCTATACGGGATGCACTCTGCTGGTGTTGCCTTTAATTGTTTGATGCTTAACTCCTAGTTAAACTAGTGGCGTCTTTTGCATAATAGTCATAAAGTCTGTTGGTTTCCTCTGTTCTTTGTTTCCTTTTTTCTTTTTGAATGGAAGTTCATGTGTGCCTTAATCTACTTTATGCTTGTTGATATGCTTCTTTACCATTCTTGAAGCAAATTTGACATGTTTTTAGCATTATGTGACAAGTCTGCATTCACTAATTGTTTTTTGGTGCCATTTTGAAAAATCATTTTTTTCCTTTTTTGGGTCTTGCAATAGCATATTCTTGTATGCATAGGTAAAGCCCTTGATTAGGCCAATTACAAGATTAGGAAAATCCATAAACAACACATTTTTTCAAAATAATTTATTTGTCAGATTTCTGACATATTAACTTGGAAATTCTTTGGCCATACTATTCAGGGACCTTGAGTCGTTTCATGATTGAATCAGCATAATTGACATTCAGAGAAAGATATACATAAGACTGCATCAGCCTTTCCTCTTATCTGGCCTTATCATGACTTTCCAAGGAGCCTTATTTTTGCTGGCTATTAACATTTTTTTGATGGCACTGCTTTTGTAAATAGTGCTTAATGCAATTTGAGTATCCAAGTTTTCATCCTTGGAATATTTAGCCTCTTTCTCTTATTATGTATGAGGCCTATTATTTCTGATGGACCTTGTAGATTTTTCTCCCGTGTTGTTCATTCTTAACCATGTAAAAGCTTATGTACCTTCAAACAAGGGCTATACATGTATTTTTAAATGTTGTATCTGGTCTGTAATTAGGAAGTTCTTTTTAGACTCCTCATAAGCTAATCTCACATTGTAATTCTGGGTCCGTTTTTCTAATTGTAGTTAGATTTTTGTAAGGCAGCAACTTCGTGGTTGTAGAAGATTCATCTTGCTTCTTGTAATACTGTGACCTTTCAGATGTATTCTTGTTTGTGTTATGGCGTTATGCAATTAGGCGTGTAAGTAGAGTTATAGTAGCTCAAACCCGAGTTGGCTGCCACATTGGAATCTTATAATCTTTCACTCTGGTCTTTTGAGAAGTTAATGTAATTATTCAACTACTTCTCTGTAAATTGTTGTGTATTAGGATAGCAGGCCGTAAATTTCCCATTCCTGCCTTTTTTTTTTTTTTTTTTTTTTTTCTGTTGCAAGTATGTAAAAAGATCTAAACTTGTACATTCTTCCCCTACATATTCTGCATAGAAACTAGTGAATTCATGTATATGTAGCTGACAGCTAGTATTTACCCATTTTGTGCTGAGTTTAACATCAGGAGCTCTTGTCATTCATGTTTCCATCTTGATCTCAAACTTACACAGATGTAAATCATCCTTTTGTTTCTTCCATAAAATTGTTTATTTTTTCGTACTGGTGTAAATAATCTCTTGTAGGCTTGTAGCAAGTATACCTTAAACAGATGGGTATTTATGCTTTGTGGTAACCATATAACTAGCTCACTGTGTGTTGATCGTGCTTATTAGGAGTTGCTATTCATGTTCATTTGTGCTACTACCTTACGAGCATGTTTTTAATCATGTGACCTTCTTGATACATGTTTTTATTTGTCTGTGACAACTCTTTTTGAATAAAGATCTCTTCTATGTTGAGCATTCCTTTCATACATTCTGATTGTGGCTTTTAGGCATTTTAAGTTATGAACTTGTTCTTCATTGTGGATTAAGGAAGTGATCCTGATTTACAATCTTTGTTCGGTACTGATTGCAACGTTGAGTTTTTCTTCTTGGCTGGCAAATCCAATTTGATGAAGAAGAAAGCAAAGTCCTAACAAATTTTCCAAAAGCTTAGTAAGGTAATTTTAGTTGACATATATCGTGTCTAGTAAAAGGAGAAAAATTCTTGATGCAAAGAAAGAGTCCTGACTAGTTCACGTCTTCAACAACTAAGTAGATGTGTGTAGGTATGTTTGTGTTAACTGCTGGCTAACTAAGGTCGATTGCAACGAGCGTAGGGCTGACGCTCTCTTCCCCTTGAAGCTTGACACCAAGCTGGCCCTTGTCCCTTGATCCCGACGCATACAGCTTTCCTGACTCGGTCACTGCAAAGGTGTGTGAGGTCCTCGCCTTACCTGAATTCGTTGCATTGATCCCCACCACCCGTTCTTCCCCGCGGACCAGTGATTGATTTTGCCTCGGTATCAGCGTCCTCCATACCGTCTGTTCTCATTCACCATCCAACACAGAGTATTAGAAAAAAAGGGTACAAAAGTAGAATCACCATAGTTTTAGAAATGCCTAGAAAAGTAGAGCTTAGTAGTAGAAGAAGAAAAGCCAGACCTGGCCGTCAGGTTCACATCGTATGCCAGAAGAGTAAACGCTCCCATGCTCAGTGATGACGAATGTAGTGTAGAGGCCGGTTGCAACATTAACCGCTCTCACGTGACTGAGTTCTTGAACCACCTTAGGGACGGATACGGACTCTTCTTCTTCGCCGTGGCCCAAACATCCACAGTAGCCCCAGCCCCACGTGCAAACCCTCCCGTCTTTGGCCACCACAGCTGCGTGCCAAGCACCGGCAGAAACAATCCATGGCTCCACATTCAAATTCTCCAACTCTTGTATCCTCCTCGGGTGCTTTTCATCGCTTTCTGAACCATGCCCTAGTTTTCCTCCCAGTCCACACCCCACAGAATACACTGACCTATACATGCATCAGCAACAACATCAACATCATTGCCCAATAAAGTCCCGCTTCAGCAGGATTTTGAGGGTCAAGATGGGGGCACCCATAGTCTGAACATGTAAGGAGGATGCGCCCGAAAGACCTACTATACTACTTGCTTATAATAAACAACAAAAGCTTACTACTTTAAAACACATTGTTATGATTCGCGAGTACTCACATTCCGGAGGGCTCACATACAAGGGCAAGGAGATAACAATTGCCTGCAGAAATCTGAACGACTGGGCGATTCTCTAGCTCCCCGAGCAGAGGAGTAGGGCTCACCCCGCTAACATCACTCTGGTGGCCGAGTATTCCATCACCACCACTACCGCCCCAACACATCGTATAGACAGTGCCTTCCCCTGAAAGCACGGCTGTGAAGTACTTTCCAATAGCAACTTGTACTACGAATATATCCTTGAGAGGCTCAACCATTTTCGGGGCAGTAGCTATAGAAGCTTCATGATCACTGTTTTCCGAATACCCGAATAGCTCCCGTCCCATTGCATATACCCTCCCGATATCACTAACAAGCATTGTCTTAGAATCTCCAACAGCTACCTGCACGATCTTGATTCCTTGCAACGATCTGCACGGCGAAAGTTAGACTGCAGAATATGGAGCAAGGTAGGTTCCAATAAAGATTGAAAACTCAATTGATACTAATTGAATAATACATCTCCAATAGTACCTTATGAGGCAAGGCTCGCGTACAGTAGCATCGTTGTCCTGGTCTGTTTTTCCAAGGCCAAGCTGGCCGGAGGCATTGAATCCGAAAGAGTAGACAGCTCCTTTGGGTGTGACCACTATGCTATGCCCTGGCCCTGCTATAGCCTGTGATTTGCCGATCCTGCAGCAGAATTCCCTGGCCTTCAAGTATCGGAGAACAAGCTTCCATGAGCCGCCACACTTTCTCTTCAAATCACAACTCATGGGGCCAAATAGGCTTCTCCTTTGGCATAAATCTAATGCAGCCACCTCGGCAATGGACAAGTCCTCCTCCCCGGGGCCAAAGCTTCCGGGATGCCGAAAGAATTTACATGTTTTCTGGAAACAAAGTCCATCATTCTTAACTTTTAAAACGAGATTTTACATAATTAAGAATTAAGTATGATCCAAGTAGAAGGGTTATGAATTAAATTGCCTCTAGTATCGCAAGATCGTGAGGAGACAAATCACAAGTAGTGAGAATGTGAAGAACTAAGGAGGGAATGGCTATAGGAAAGTCTTCAAAGGTGACCGCCTCTTCCGCTGTGTTACTGTGTTGGATCATTGAGCACGTACGTACTGCTGAGGTTTTGCAGTGCTAGAGCTCACCGGAAAGGAATTGCTCCTTATGTTTTCTGCTTCTCTTTTTTAATACTTGAAAATCATCATACAAGTAGCCAAAATACGGTTCAAAATCATAATAACCCTTTTCTTGTAAGAGTACTACTTACTACGCATTTAACCTGTTCATTGATAATCATATATGTATAGTAGACGAGTTACGAAACTTGAGCAATTCACTAATTGATATTCATCATACCAATTACCAAGCACTAATTGTGGTTTTGTTACAAGAAGAATTGCAAATATTGATAATTACGTGCGTACATGCAAGCATTAGTAATTGTTAGGCACTATACAAGCAATTGTTGAATTAACCTGCTTCCAAAATTATAATTTTGGTGGCAATTAAGTAAGAAAAAAAAAAGAAGGAAAAGAGTAATTAAGGACTTGGAAGAAAGAAGAATACATCAGATCAAAACCCAGAATTGATAAGCCTGTGTGCATATACCCGTCGGCATGATTGAATTCTGGAAAAATTGGAGCCTGATCGAAAAATGTTAGAAGATGAGACGATTGGATGATTTAGGAGAATTGTTTGTTATGCGGTGGAGAAAATACAGTAGTCGTCTGTTTAAACAATCTTGGAATGTGAGTGAGGGACGGATATTGTTATCTTTTTTTCCAGGAAAAAATCATAATCGTAATCATTTGGATTTTGGAACAAAAAATTACTATCATGCATTATCATTAACATCATCTATCAGCTTGCCGCTCAACTAACTAGTTGATGATGAGCATTACGGGAGTATATGGGCTCATTATCACCCTGACATTATGGGCCCAAAAGTCTAGTTGAGCCCACTAGTTGCACGTCTTTGGAGCCCAGTATACTGAAAAATACGTATCATATATAAGCTATCGTATTCGTATGTTGATGCACATACATTACTTTCTACATTGATCTCGGTGCTTTCTTTCTCCCGGCCTATACTCAACTTCTCTAACTCGATCGGCAACACGTCCTATGTACACAAATATTGATCGATGCACACAACAGTCACGAGTTTTAGTAGGTGGATACGACTAAGAATTAATTAGATATAGTTAATCGCGCGAGGTCCTTTATGAAAAGCGTACAAAAAGGTTAATTTAGGATTTGGTTATTTCATTTTTATCTAGGGACTCTAGTCGATCTATAGTACTGGATGGGGATAGTGGGATACATTACAAACTGCACGTACGGGTTAAAGACACGTTGGAAAGTACCAATGCAAGGAGAGATCGACTTGCATTGGTACTAAGTTCAACCAAAACGTACATTAAGTAATAAGATGACATGCATTGGTGAATCTATTTGAAGTCAAAAGTATATGAGGAAAGTGTCTCAACCATTGGCTTGATCACAATTAATTAATTGGCCGGTGACATCTTCGATCATGTTGGTATGTCACTATATATATCTTCAATTTTCTTGCACTTGAAATGTAGTATATAGATGCTGGCATGGTGCATATATAACAAGGCATCCAAAGGCTAAATTGGAAGCCCTAATCCATCCGACCCATACAATTGAGCAAATGATCAATTCTATATTTCTATGGCATTTCCGCTCAGCGCCTCTTTTGAAAGTTAATTTGCAGCCAAATCATAACTACTTTTATTTTCCACATACATTTCACAAAACCCAACCCGGCCCGGCCCGTTTTTAAGAAAAAAGAAGTTCCACAACTACTTGTAAAAGCTAGAAATTAAACTACATCATGATTCATTTCATCATCATGTCAACTGAAAGCAAAATGTTATCAACCTAATAAATAATAATTAAGATCGCTGCTGTTTACAGTAACTTTGTGAAAGAAACCTCGCATTTTCGGCTACATGTAATTTCACTGCCACCAACTAGCTAGATATGCCACTAATTAATCTCTATAGGATCGATGCCATTGGCAAATTATTATAGTATAATATATATTCACTGATCATCTCGACCAATAATATATATTATATATATTGAATGGTCAGATGTCAAAAATTGACTTTTTCCACCGTCACCTAACTCAACTGATTAATTAATCAAATTTATAGTAATTGTTATTGCTTTTGATCAAGAAAATTGTAGGTGAGAGGAGTTCACGGAGCATGTAGGCTGTAGCTAGGACTTGCGCAAAGAGGAGGATATGATTATTATTGATCGAGACTCCAAATTGCGTGATCAGGTAGAAAACTCTGTCTTCGTCAATTACACCAACCCAGCTTGTTTATTATATACTCCGTAGTAGGAGTACATGTTTTGTTTAGTCCAACAAGGAACAATGGGAAAATATTGGAAACTATACATATATAGATATATGGCCGGATACCCTAATTTTTAAAGCACAAACTACAAACAGTACGCACGTAATGTAATTTGGCATAACATGGCACAAATTAATTTTACGTTCACTTGTTTACTTTTTTCATTAATTAAACAAATATGATAGCTAGGTACATACTTCGATATGATGTGTAACTTAATGATGCACTACCAATTGTATAATACTCCCTCCGTTTCGCAAAACATGTCCTTTTAATCTACTATACGATTATTAAGGAATGAGTCTTTTACCCAAATTACCCCTATATTTGGAAAAATGTGTACTCTTAACCCCTCCTAGAAAATTGTTTAGAGTAATTATTACTTCTATAAAGTAGAGATAAATTTGGAAAAAGGTAGAAAAAAATATTAAAAGGACATGTTTTATGAAAAATAGAAAATGGACTAAGAGGACATGTTTTGCGAAACGGAGGGGTAATTAACTTAATCGATCGGAGTACGTTGCTTGTATTTGTTCTACAATACCAATTAATGATTCCGGACTCAGAAGGCTAGCTTGATTGACGTGAGTTTTACTAAATGCCCTAGCTAGCGTACATATATATCCACGACTACCTAGGGGGTAATTAATATTTTACACAAAATAGTCCAAGGTAATTAGCCATTATGTCATACTTGGGTAAGACTTGAAAGTTAATTACTTAAATAAGAATCTCGATTATCTAGCTAGCTACCACTACCAGCTTACCAGTAACATATTTTGTACAGTAATTACTCCCGTACGTCAGCAATATAATGCCTTCATAATCACACTATAAGTACAACTCTACAACTCCTAATTAATCAATATATTCAATATATGCGGGATATATCATAATCATAATTAATACGTAATATATATAAATGATTTTTTAATAGATTACCTACCACAAAATTATACGGAGTACCAATCAAAAAGATCGAAGAACTTCAATGAATAAATAAATACGGAATAAATAATTAAGCAAGTCACGTACAAAGAAAGATGTTATAGTTTTTTTAGTCGAAATGAGAATTAAACTAGCTAACAGCGAGCTGTACGTTGAAATAGTCATGAAATGCACTGTGAGATTGATCGAATTTTCACGACGAGCTAACCACCATATCATATCTCTTGCTCTCTTTCTCTCTTCCTCCCAATCTATATATTTCTCTCTTCCTCTCAATCTATATATTATATCTTCCCCAGCAAAACTTTATGCTTAACTTATAAAGCATAACACTCTTTCTTTCTTTCTTTCTTTCTTACAGGAGGAAAATAATAAAAAAAAAACCATAAAACATCAAAATAAACATACAAAATGCGAGGTTGCAACGGTATTGCAAAGCATGTGTTCAACCTCCGGGTTACGAGAGGGCAGCCAACCTTGGTGGCTCCCGAGAAGGAGACGCCGAGGGGGCCCTACTTCTTATCCAACCTGGACCAAAACAAGATCCGGCTAAACCCTAATGGGAGGCCCATAAACCAAAACGACCTCGAGGATCGTCTCTTCTTGCTGACGAGCCTCGAGGAGAACCTGGGGATGGTGGTCTCCACCATCTATTGCTACAAGCCAACGACGAAGAAGGGAAACGAAACGGTGGGTGAGGTGATGAAGAGGGCCTTGGCTAAGCTCCTTGTTGAGTACTATCCCTTTGCTGGGAGGCTGAGGGTTAGCCGGGAGGAGAAGCTCGCGGTCGAGTGCACGGGCGAGGGGGCGGTCTTCTTGGAGGCCGAGGCGGATTGGAGGATGGATGAAATGGGTGATCCTGCCAACCCTAATCCCGCTGTTTTGGGAAAGTTGGTGTATGATTTCACTTTGGATAACCCTAGGACTATTCTGGACATACCCTTGCTCATGGCCCAGGTTTGCATTTTAACTTTGTTATTCTTACTTCACCAATTTTACACATATATGCTTGTCTTTTAATCATTGATTATGATTAATTGGACAATATATGTATATATATATATAAATTAAAGAAGAACAATCTCTTAATAGTTGAGAATGAGTACGTGTGTGCAAGATGTACGTGCTAGCGCTAGACGTTGTAGAAGAACAAGTTTGTATTTAATTAAAAGAAAAAGGCTATTGAGAATTTGAGATAATCTTGGCTATTGAGATAATCTTTTTCGTTAAAAGGTGCATCATTTTCTCAGATAATTAGAATTAATGCTGTATAGGGTTGGTTTAAGAAACTAATCATTATTGGTTTTAATGTTCAGAAACTGAGGAATCTATAATAGATTTGATGTAGATTGTTGAAGATATGGAGGATTAATTTCTTGAATTGGTCCCTACCTGTTTTGGTGTGTGTCGTTTCATCATTTTGCCAACAGGCCGGCAAAATTAAACGGCTGTTCAATTCGTAAATCGCTATATAACAATGAAATTTCCTACGTGTTAAACGTGGGGCCGACATTTTCCTTGCTGGTGATCGAACAATCGAACGTGTGGGGGGTTTGATAAACTTAGGGTCTTTCAATTAATTTAACCCATCCTTTTAAGTTTTAATTAATTAATTACCGTCTTGTACTTGTGAATATTACGTACGTACACAGGTGACAAAGTTCAAGTGTGGAGGTTTTGTTCTAGGGCTGAGCTTGAACCATGCGATGGTTGACGGCGTAAGCGGGACCGGGTTCGTCAAGGCTTGGGGCGAGATCGCGCGCGGCCTCCCTCTCTCGAGACCTCCATTCCTGGACCGCAACCTCCTCCAATCCCGAATCCCTCCTACAATCGAGTACCACCACCCTGAGTTCCAAGGAATCTCCAATCCCGAATTCCTCCTCGACCACCAAGACGAAGAAGAGCCGCCGCTGGAATACAGAACATTCGTGTTCGGGCCCAAGTGGCTCGAGAGGGTCAAGTACAAAGCCATGGAAGACAATACCCTCAAACGCTGCACCACCTTCGAGGCCCTCTCCGCGTTCGTCTGGCGGGCCCGCACAATCGCCCTCATCACGTCATCCTCATCCAGGCCGTCCAAGCTGGTGTTCCCGGTGGACGGGCGCTCGCGGTTCAGCCCCCCGCTGCCGGAGGGGTACTTCGGGAACGCCATCGTGCTGACGTCGTGCACGTGCCCCGAGGGGGAGCTGGCGCGTGAGCCCCTGTCCAAGGCTGCTGGGCGCGTGCAGCGGGCCATCGCCGCCGTGGACGACGGCTTCATGAGGTCGGCCATTGACTACTACGAGCTGACCCGGGCGAGGCCCTGGATGAGCTCCGTCCTGCTCATCACCACGTGGGCCCGCCTGTCCTTCTACGAGACTGACTTTGGGTGGGGTGTGCCGTCCCACTCCGGGCCCATCGGGTACCCGGTTAAGGAGGTGGTTATGTTCCTTTCAGACGGCAGTGACAAGGACAGCATCAACTTGATGGTGGCTTTGCCCGCTTTCGCCATGGACAAGTTTGAGGCCATGGTGAAAGATGTCTATTGATAAGTACTCCGTATAATATAATAGAAATCAAAGGGTAAGAATACATATACAGCTTTTCGAATTCGGTCAATCCCAAGTGTACTGTTTGAATTGTTTTGTTTTATTTTATCTTTTGCTTGTAAACTGCAAGTATTAATTAATTCATCTCAACTGTACTTAATGATAATCTCGATCCTTTATATTTGAAACATATACGCACCTGTTTTACTTTTGTGTGTGTTTAGTTTGTTAAAATAGTTAATCATTATACTTGACTAGTGCTTTTTGAAGAGGGTAAGTACTTAAGATGTATTTTGATGTAAGAATTACGCTCTAGACACCAACCCCACCTCGACCGGGTGCGTCAATGATACGGACCCGGTGTGGATCAGCGTATCGAACCCTTGTTGGTCAAGGGGTTGAGCCTAATTCGGTGTGGATTCCGACTCGGGATATCGTGGTTGGTGGCCACGGGAGAAAAACTGTTAAACTAAGAGAAATTTAGGGCAAATCTAATTCTTGGATAAATTATGGGAATTACACCAAGAGTATTTATACCTAAGCCCTAACGGTTCAAAAAAGGCGTCCCGGGAAAGAACCGTAAAGAAAACCCGGAAAGAGAGACAAGCTCTAGTTTATAAAAATTACATGAAATAAATAAAATACCAAAACTATAAATTAATGTTCTAAAAACTATAATTCCTCAAAAATACTTAGATATATTAATCCTCATATCGTCTTGGACGACGACGAATCCGAGAAGGCCTGACACTCGATCTTTCTTCCGTATCATTCTCTCCTCCGTTGAGAATCGGCTTGTCCTCGAGCCGTAAATCAGGAAAGGCACGGGAAATCACCTCAACAGGCTCCCAAGTAAACTCGTTCGGCGCGCCATCGGACCATTCAACAAACCATTCAGCCCGCGGAACGCCATCCACGATCACCTCACGCGTCTGAGTAGCTCGCACCGGTCGTGAGATTGGTCTGTCATACAGAAATTCAGCTGGTAAAGAGGCAGGTACGATCGGTGAACCATCCGGAATAAAGGGCCGAAGCAACGAAACATGAAACACATTGTGAATACGCGCTGTGGCCGGAAGTTCGAGCCGATAAGCAACCGGCCCGATGCACTCAGTAATAGTAAAAGGTCCATAAAAGCGGCGAGCTAATTTAGCCGAGAGAGCGCGGCTAACCGAATGCTGACAATAAGGCTGTAATTTCAGGAGAACCTGATCACCCACACTGAAAGTGACATCCTTCCGGTGTTTATTAGCCTGACGAACCATGCGCTGTTGCATCTTGGACAAATTAGTGTGAATGAGGTCCAACACTTGCGCACGATCTCGGATGGCTTCCGACGCTGGGGTTGGCGGACCCGTCGGAATAGTAACTCGAGCGATCGGCGGAGCCTCTCGACCATACAATGCTTTGAACGGCGACATCCCAAGGCCTTCATGATACATAGAATTTAATGCCAATTCCGCCCATGGCAAAAAATCAACCCAACGACGTGGTCGCCCTTGCGTAAAAGCGCGCAAGTATTGTTCAAGGCTCCTATTTTTGACCTCAGTTTGGCCATCAGATTGCGGATGATATGCTGTGCTATGATGCAATTTAGTACCACTTAAACGATGCAACTCGGACCAGAAAGTACTGCGGAAAATAGGATCACGATCGGAAACAATAGTAGCCGGAATACCATGAAGCTTCACAACTAACTCAATGAACAGCGAAGCGACTTTAGGGGCGTCGAACGAAGGCCCAAGTGCGCCGAAATGCGCGTATTTAGACAATCTATCGACGACAACTAGAATTGCTGTGTTGCCGCGAGAAGGCGGTAATCCTGTAATAAAATCCATAGAGACATCATCCCAAACCTGCTGAGGAACTGGCAAAGGCTGAATTAAGCCTGTAGGCTTGGCAGTACTATATTTTGTGGATTGGCAAATCAAACAGGAGTCCACAAAGCGTTTAACATCGGAACGCATGCCCTTCCAATAAAACACCTCAGCGACTCGACGAAATGTCCGATCAATGCCGGGATGGCCAGCGCTAGGAGACGAGTGAAACTCAGCCAATATTTCGGCTTTAAGTGGTGATGCCGAACCCACCATCAAGCGATGGCCCAAATACAGGATTCCATCACAGATTCTGAACGGTGCGGCTAACGAGCCTGTCGCGGCTGCCGCGTGTAATGCCTGTAAATCGGCCAAGGTGGAATTTTCAGCGCGGAGGCGTGCCAGTATATCCGGCAAAGGAGCCGCAAAAGACATGAATTGTCGCAGAGTCGCCTCGGTCTCGATCATACAGCGGGAGAGGGCATCTGCGACTCGATTGCTAGCGCCGGGTTTATACTCAATGCGAAATTTGTAGCCCATGAGTTTTCGGATGAAGAACTGTTGATCGGGCGTCTGAATAACCTGTGTCAGGAGTTCCTTCAAACTCTTTTGATCACTACGGATAACAAATTCTCGTCCCAGCAAGTATTGACGCCATTTCTGAACTGCGGAGACGATAGCAAAAAGTTCTCGGTGATATGCGGAAGACCCGCGCCGGCGAACGCCGAGTTTCTTGCTGAAAAATGAGAGGGGTCGTTCCTCTTGCAATAATACCGCGCCTACGCCTTCATCAGACGCGTCAGTTTCAACAACAAATTGTTTAGAGAAATTGGGAAGCTGTAAAATCGGGGGTTGCATCATGGCTGATTTCAATTTCTGAAATGCATCTCCGGCGTCCGCGGACCACTCAAACTTGTCTTTCTGTAGCAGATTAGTCAGAGGCGCAGCAAGCAATGCATAATTGCGAATAAATTTCCTGTAATAGCCTGTCAGACCCAAGAATCCTCTCAACTGTTTCACGGATTTGGGTGGAGGACAATCGGCCATAGCTGAGAGTTTAGCGGGATCGGCTATCAGTTGTCCGGCTGCGACGATATGTCCGAGATATTCCACCTTTGAAGTTCCAAAAGAACATTTCGAGCCTTTGACATAAAAGTGGTGATCCTGAAGAGTCTGCAAAACAGTGTCTAGATGCGAGGCATGAGCTGAAATTGACGGGCTATATATCAAAATATCATCAAAGAAGACAATAACGAATCGGCGCAGATACGGAGCAAATATACTATTCATAGCAGCCTGAAAAGTTGACGGTGCATTAGTCAAGCCGAAAGGCATAACCAGAAATTCATAGTGACCGTCATGTGTCCGAAAGGCAGTTTTATAGATGTCAGACAAATGCATTCGAATATGATGATAACCTGAACGCAGATCAAGCTTAGTAAAAATAGTTGCACTCCCTAATTCATCAAATAATTCATCAGCAGTAGGAATAGGGAACTTATCTGCAACTGTGATGCCATTCAGAGCTCTGTAGTCGATGCAGAAACGGAAGCTACCATCTTTTTTCTTGACTAGCAAAGCAGGAGAAGAAAATGGACTAGTACTGTGCTGAATGATGCCCTGATCGAGCATGGATTTAACCTGTCGCTCAATTTCAGCTTTCTGAAAATATGGGTAACGATACGGACGGGCGTTGATCGGTTTGGAATCCGCATGTAAATGAATATGATGGTCCCACGGGCGACGCGGAGGAAGGCCCGTCGGAATCTGGAAGACCGCCCGGCGCCGCTCGAGAACCGCGCGAATATCCGGCGTCAGATCGGTCGGCCAATCAACCTCTGGCGACGGGGCGTCCGGCGTGAGACTGAGGATCTCAAAACAGTCCAAAATATTATCAGAGACACAAAGAGAGTGAAGTTCGGCGCTCGATATTGGCTTCGGTAAGTTCATGTCGCCTTTCAGAAACACAGATTTCTCATTCCAGATGAACTGCATAGTGAGTTTAGCGTAATCATGTGCGACTGTGCCCAATGTCTGTAACCACTGTACACCCAGAACCACTTGTGGTCCATGCACCGCAAGCACAAAAAGATCAATAGAAAAAGTGTATCCCTGCAGAATAATGCTAGTTGCCGGACACTGATATGCACATAGTAAGTAAGCTCCGTTCCCAACAAAAACGCGAAAAGGCGAAATTTGAACTAGAGGTAATTGTAATTTTTCAGCCAAAGCAGGGTGAATAAAGTTGTGGGTACTACCTCCATCAATCAGAACCTGAATCTGAACATCCTGAATCGATCCAGAGAGGCGTAACGAGCGCGGATTAGGGAGGCCTTCCATGGAGTTAAGGCTAGAAATATCACCCTGAACGATAAGTTCCTCCGAATTTTCTTCCTCCTCATCATCGCTATCATCACAGCTCAATAATGCCAAGAAACGGGGCGTACAGCGATGGCCCCGAGTGTACCTCTCATCACAATTCCAACATAAGCCTTTGTTAGTTCGTTCATCACGTTCAGCACGAGAAAGACGTCGAATTGGAAGAGATGAGAAATTACCGTTAGGTGCTGAGTTCTACGGTGGATTCTCGGCCGAACCGGTTGGAACGGTGGTGGATGACTTCGGCGGAGGCTGGCCTTGGCGTGGTCCCTGTGTCGGCCATGGCCGTCGGTTCGAGACCCACTGCGCCGTAGTGTCGGCATAAGATGCCGCCAATTCGCGGGCTAAAGCAAAAGCCTGCGCCAATGTAGTCGGATTCCGGAGATTCAATTCCCGGCGTACAGGTTGTTTCAGTCCCGCTTTAAATAGAGAAATCAGGGTGGCTTCTGAAAGTCCGGTAACTTTATTCAATAGAGCTTCGAATTCGGTTTGATAGTCAAGTACCGAAGATTTCTGTTTCAAGTTGGCAAGGAGCCCTGTATAATCCTCGTAATACGTAGGATCAAAACGTTGTTGTAAAGAAAGCAGAAAGGATGCCCATGTTTCCCCACAATTGTTCCGACGTTGATAACGGAACCAATCCGAAGCCGGATGATCAAATAGGATGCCTACTAATCGCAAGCGATCGTGCTCTGATGTTCGGAAATAATCGAAGTATGCTTGAACCTTGAAAATCCAACCATTCGGATCCGTCCCATTGAAGCGAGGGGGGTCGACCCGTATTTTTGGATTAGGGTCCGGGGCGGGTGGAGCGCGCGGCCCCTCTCGCTGGACATAAGGCGGAAATTGGTGCATCGGAGGAGCCTCAAGTTGCGGTGTATGAGCATAGGGCACGGCGTTAGACGGACCCGCGCTTTGGTAGCCGAAACCCGGGCTGGGGCCTGAGCTGGATTGGGCGAAGCGAAGGCCGAGCGGTTGGGGCGAAGTCTAGTCCGTGAACGGCGCGGTGGCATTGCTGGGACCGAGAGTGTGCGTCGGCCAACCCGCGCTCTGGATCGCGCCTTCGCTCGGGACGGCGTACGGCTGGATCCATCCCGTCGAAAACGACAGCGCGGGGTTAGGGTTTTGTGGCGGCGGCAGGCCCGACGTGTGGTGCGTGCGGTCGATCTGGTCCGACACGATCGCGGCGGCGGCAGGGCTCGGGCTAGGGTTTGCCAGCCGGTCGACCCGTGTTGCCAAACTGGTGACGGACGATTTGTGCAAATCGAATTCACAACGCATCGTCTCGACTGTATCCGTCAATTGCAGAATCAACGTACGGAGATCGGGGTAATCGCTGGCGGTGTTGGAAGAATCATCGACAATGGATTTCGACATGGTGTTCAGGATGAAAGCACCAGTTGATACGGACCCGGTGTGGATCAGCGTATCGAACCCTTGTTGGTCAAGGGGTTGAGCCTAACCCGGTGTGGATTCCGACTCGGGATATCGTGGTTGGTGGCCACGGGAGAAAAACTGATAAACTAAGAGAAATTTAGGGCAAATCTAATTCTTGGATAAATTATGGGAATTACACCAAGAGTATTTATACCTAAGCCCTAACGGTTCAAAAAAGGCGTCCCGGGAAAGAACCGTAAAGAAAACCCGGAAAGAGAGACAAACTCTAGTTTATAAAAATTACATGAAATAAATAAAATACCAAAACTATAAATTAATGTTCTAAAAACTATAATTCCTCAAAAATACTTAGATATATTAATCCTCATATCGTCTTGGACGACGACGAATCCGAGAAGGCCTGACACTTGATCTTTCTTCCGTATCAGTCAACACCATGGAAATTAAGTTAGCTCTCCTGGTTTTTGAGTAGTAAGTAAGTGGCAGAAATCACTCATCTTCTAGTGTAGAATCGTCTTTAATTTATTTTTCACTATGCGCGGCTGCGTATGAGATCCGGTGCCATATGAGCCATGTTTGCTTCGAGTTTCAAACAGCCAAACCCACAAAATGTGCTCACAAAACTATTTAGCTCACCAACGAAAGACTTGAGAGCCAAAGGTGCTAAGAATGTAGCGAAGTAATGGATTGACAAGTATTCCATCAGTTGCAACTTGCAATGTTTAAGTCCCTTAGTGATCTTGAATATCTTTTGTCTCTTTCAACCTTCATTTTTATTAAAGTCGATTGAACCTATATATGATATTCTCTTGAATGTAACGGGAACAATCTCCTAGCATTTTTTGTAACTACCCCCTTATCGATGGAAATTAATTTATTGTTTCAACAAAATTTATAAAGACGTTGCATTAGCATTACTCGAACCCTAGACATTTAGTTAAGAAAAAAAAAATTCATATCAACTCAAACCGTCCTTTATACTCTCTCCGTCCCCATTTGTTTGTCCAAAATGACGGATTTTACGGTAATTAAGAAGTGTATAAATTAGTATTGGTAAATGAGAAAGTTGGATAATGGCGGTAAAAAATGAGATTTAATGCGAGTAGTTTAGTAATTTAATGGATGTAAAAAAGTGATAAAGTAGTTGATAAAGTTGGATAAAATGGGTAAAAAATTATATTAGGTAGGGGTTGTTGGAACATTCATTGTTCCATGGTTTCTCTTAGTTTTGATGATAACAAACTTTGTTGGTATAATATGTTTCTCCATGTAATTGTTTCAGGAAAAAAAATACTTCGTCAAGAGTGAAGGAACATTGTGTGGAACAATGGAGAGAACGAGTGATAGATTTCGGAAGCGTATCTCAAATGGACGCGACTTTCTATTTATGGCAAGTTACCAAATCTTCTATGAGCGATCTTTCACGAAGATATGACATCATTGCTCGGTTGCTTGATAAGATCAAGCTTGCACGATCTTATCTAGGAAATCCGATATCATTCAGTTTGGCAAAAATTGCGTATGAGATTAGACTTGACATTTCTTATATAAGGCTAGGTTATAACTAGGGTTAAGTGTGCTGATAAACGGCGAGCTTGAGAAGAGAGCTTTTTCAAGTGTTCGAGTGTGTGTGGCTTTTTCGATGAAGAATCCACATTTAAGTAAGTACTCATGTCGGTAGTTTACTTTCATTTAGGTTTATGATTAGAGTAGAAGAAGTCTAGTTGGTTGAACTTTGGTTGGTGCCTTAGTTTTCAGGAAACGTGACTTGCCTTGTAACCGTTGAAACTTAATACAAAGTATTCTATTGAAATCCTCTGAGAAGGAGTCTCATGGGTAGAGGTTTTTCTTTCTACGACTTGTTGGTTGGTCAAAAAGTTTCCTCTATAAATATTGTGTTCTTATTATTTCTTATTTCTGGTGCCCAAAGAACATTGTTAGTTCCCTGCTTTGTTACTAACACAACACGATCCAACATGGATAATATAGTAAGAAAAGTATTGTTATAAAAGGAAAGTGGACAAACTAAATGGGACAACGGAAATAGAAAGTGGACAAACAAATGTGGACGGAGGGAGTATCTACTTATACAAGTCAATTTTTTTGGTAGAAGGAGAGACAATACTCTTCGTCCTCTCAAGGGTGAGTTTTATTAATAATCAAAGAAATGGGCAAAGTAGTAATCAAACGAGTGATAGTCCGACCCCTTACATCATTCAAAAGTAAATCGCTAACATCATCAGGAGGGTCAAACAAAACATGAAAACCTATACTAAAAGAAAAAAGCAAGTGAAGCCATATAATCAAAAACAATATTAGCTTGACGAAAAAACATGACGAAACTAGAAATCCTAGTCTCTACGAATAGAGCCTTGACACTTATTTACCAGCTAGGCTAGCTAAAGGGTGACTATATTCCATAGGCCGCACAAGAAGTAAAATCGCTAGCTGCAAATCCGCCTCTAAAATGACCCTCAATTGGCCCTTGTTCTACACAAGTTGCAACCCTTGAACAATACCACAAAGCTGTGCCATCGGAACCGTACAAATTCCGATAAACTCCTACGAACTACCGTATTTGCAAAATGACAAAAATAAAAAGAAGCTCATTACAAATTCAATAGATTCAAAAAAATTAATCATCGATGACTTATATGATGCGTTATTGATGGAGACAAAAAAAAAATGGAGGTTAGCATGGTCATCGATTGATGGTTTGAACTTTGAAATGATCGAAGCTAAGAGGGTGAAAATGTACAATTAAAAATGTCAATTGTCTTAATAGATTAATTCCAACTTGCGGTGTCATTTCTGCCCGTTGATTTGATTTGATTTTTTTTTTTTGGTTTAAGATATAAACATTGATGAAAACAGTCCGGATCGTCTGTGGCCCATTATACTACTAATCCTGTGCCACAAGTCATATTACGACACGTATTCTTTTAATATTGTGATTTTATTATTAAGTTAATTGCTATTTTTACCTTCTCTTTCTTCTAAACCTCACTCCTCTTCTCCACCTTCCTCTGATCGTTTCTCTCTGTCATTTTCCATCATCTCGATCTCATTCTTTTTTTATCTCACAATTTTATAGAGCCACTGCCTGATGTGTAAATCACCTTTGAAAAGCCACTAAACCCCTTATCTCACCTCCGCTATTGACGCCCATAACCCATTGACTCGTTTGTACTTCTTCGATCTCTTTATTATGTAGTGGGTTCAAATTAGACATTTGATTAGGGTGATAAATCTTTATCCATATAAACAGTCTGGGCTCCTTGACTAGTACTTTGAAGATTTGTTTCTTTTTCAAAATTTCAACCTTTTCAGTTTATTTTCAATACTTAAGTACGATTGATAAATATATTTGCGTTGTGTTTTTGGTGTGGCTGCAATTTTAATCCTCCCTTTCAATTTGGTTTAAATTTTAAACAAATTAAGTTCGTTTAAAGTTTTCAGATCATGTCCAAGGCGGTGACTTAGTAAGAGGAACAATTTGAGATAGAGGAGATGAGATCTCGACATGAGAGAGAATTTGGAGAAAGAAGAAGACGAAAATAAGCAATTATCTTCAGTTTTTTTTAATTACAAAGGGATTAAATAAACAAACACGTGGCATGAATTTATTGGAGTAACAGGATTTGTAGCATATACCGCAGCAGACGATCCGGACTGCACATAAGTGGTTACCTACTAACCACTGTACATAATTGATTGGATTGGATTGGAATATTAGTAACTAAATATACATACACAGTGACGTTTCTAGGGTGGGCATGACTCATGAGTGGCCTGATACCCCTCCGATCAAACTTATTGATAATATGTATATAAATTTTAGGTTTGAATATGAATAAATTTAATATAATTTATATTATAATGTGAAAATTAATTAGTCAATTTCCTATAGTTTTTCATTACTCAACTTTATATGACTAATTAAACTTGTTGACAATTCTCGAATTATAGTTTTATTTCAGTTTTTTTCATTCATATTTAATACTTTACTCCCTAAAATACAATTTTATAATTAAATAAATATAAATTTTAATATTTAATAATTCTGACTAACTAAACTAGTTAATAATTTTCGAATTATTGACTTTATAGGAGAAGTCGTTCTCTCTTAAAATTTGTTCTGTGTCCATTAGTGTACATACATATATCAATAAAAGGTGGTTGGATATTAGTAAATATATACTGTACGTATATAACAAGTGTGATATCTTGAGATAATCACAAGAGTTGAACGCATCATATGTCGAACTTAATTCTTTAATTTTTTTGGGGGTATATGCATCTCCCAGGGAGAAAAAAGGGTTGGTGAACGTCAATAATAAATTTTCTTGTTGATTATTGAAGATTTTTTGGAGGGACGTCAAGTATCATCATATATACACAGTAGTACGTAAGACATAATTATCCATTAAAACAGATAGATGAAAGAGTAGTGCGCCGATGGATCATCTAAGTCATCATTTTAATTAGTCAACGACCGAATTATTTACTTAGAAGCACTAATCTGTTGACTGTATATATATACACGTCACAACAGAGCTAGAGTTGACATATACATATACATATACACTATATATTTGCTGAATTTGATTTTTTTTTTTTAAATATGTCGATACGTAATCACTCATAAGTTATAATCTCTTGAAAGGATCCGGATTAATTAAACTGGATATCTTATCTTATTTAATGGGAAAAGATAATTATAATCCTCCGATCCGATCCTATTATATATAAAGGCGGGGCCGGGACTGGCGGCGTGGGCAGGGGAGGAGCTGAGCCGGATCCAGTCGCCGGCTCGTTGGCTATGAAGAAGCCAGGTACTAAATACGGGCGGGAGACCCGACCCACGAAGAGAATCCTTAATTGGGTCAGGCTTGCAAAAAAATTGGAAGAAGGTGACCACATCGAAGGCGCGGGTGCCACCATCTGCTGAGTCTGCTCCTAACCTAGCTAAATAATTCGTTGCCATCGAATTAATTTATATCAAGTTGCTCAAGAAAACATATACTATTAAACTTGATAAATCAAGCTAGCATCACGCCTCCAACTCCAAGTTAGAGAATATATGTTGCGTATGTGATGGATTTGATTAATATGTTATATATAACGAAAACGAACGAAGGTGCTTTTGTACATTGTTTACTGCATTAACTATCCATTAATATAACGATCAGAAGCAACTAATTAAATAAGCTATATATAATAATCATGATTCGTTGACGACGACCACCACGTACTTGACCAAATTAAACGTGTAGCTAGCTAGCTAGGAAGGTACGTAGGTGGGTAACCACTTTCTCGTCCTCTGATGTACATGGGCAGCCAAACAATTGATCACCAATTAAATCAAACCCTGATAGTCAAACGTTAATTGCAACCCATCGAATATAGGTTACACAGAAGCTAGCATCATGATATATGATATGCGGTGATCAAACAGCACGCCAATATATTACTCTCTAGCTAGCTAATCTCTATTAATGGAACAAGTGCAAATCCAGTTCAAAAGCCTCGTAAAACCAGAGGGGAAAACGTGGACGGGCACCATCGCCCTGACCGAATGGGACATGATCGTGGGCAGAGGGTACGTCCCCTGCGTCTACTCGTACACAACCACCAACGGCGCCGATCCTGCCACGCTCGTCCACAACCTCAAGCGGTCGCTGGGGACGGCCCTGGCCCACTTCTACCCTCTCGCCGGCCGCATCCACCGCACCCAAGGAGGGAGGTTGGAGCTCCGGTGCCACGAGTCCACTTGGGGAGCTGAGCTGGCCCAGGCCCAGGCCCCGTTTGAGATGCCCAGCTTCTCTGAGGGTCTTCGGGGCCAGCTTATGCCGGAGGTTGATTACGGGAAGCCGCCACATGAACAGCCGCTTCTGCTCGTGCAGGTTACCTTCTTCCGCTGCGGCGGGGTCAGCGTCGGAATCACCGTCTCCCGCGCGGTGGCCGACGGCCTCGGCTCCCTACATTTCATAAGGGAATGGGCCAGGTACGTACGTACGTACGTCATCATTAATATTAATTATATATGTATTGTGCTGATCTGATCTGATGTAATGTGATGTATGATAGGATTGCTCGAGGTCAGGTAATGGAGGCGGCCCCGGTTCATGATCGGGGTCTATTAAGAGCGGGAGAGCCACCAAGGACCCCCGAGAGCCCTACCAGAGAATCGTCAGCAGCTCTGCCGCCACCTCTGCCGCTGGTGATGGTTCCTCCCCTGTTGCCCGACCCCGGAGAACAATCATATCCAGTCATGATGAGGCTCGAGACCACCATGGTCATGCTGCCCTTAACTAAGGCACAACTAGATCGGCTCAAGCACATGGCTAACAAGGTCAAGCCCACTCAAAAAAGTCCTTCCATTTCACGTCGTGGTTATAGTCGCATAGAGGCGTTGACCGCCCACATTTGGAGGTGCGCCAGCAAAGCCAGAGGGCACGAGGGCAAGAAGCTAAACTCAATCGGCGTAGCCATCGATGTCCGCAGCCGGTTGAGCCCACCGCTGCCGCCAAACTACTTTGGAAACGCGGTGATAATGATGACGGCCACGAGCTCGTCGGAGGAGCTCAACTCGAACCGGCTCGGGTACGCGTGTGGCAGGATCAGGGTGGCCATCGAGAGGGTGACGGAGGAGTACGTGTGGAGGGACCTCGACTACTGGAAGCGCCAACCCGACATCCGAGTGTGGCAGGGCCTACGCACCACCGAAGGGGTGTACGTCAACCCGGACATCATGGTCACCAGCTGGTTCACGCTTCCCCTCTATGGCTTGGATTTCGGGTGGGGGGAGGAGACCCACATGGCACCCGGTCAACAGACCATGGAGGGCATCTCCATGATCCTGCCCGGAAGACAAGATGGCTCTGCGCTTGTTGCTATGTGCTTGCAACCGGTTCATGTCGACAAGTTCAAGGCCTACTTTTATGATCAAGTTTACTAGGTTACCGATCGATCTTTTTTTTTTTTTTTTAGGGTCGAATAGGTTACCGATCTTGTAAGTTGTAACGCATTGCTGAAAAAGTACAAAAACTTCATACTACAAGGTCAAAAAGTTGACTGTGTCAAACACATGATTTACTAGCATGCAATTCAAGAATGCGTTCAAAATTTTGCCAAAAAAAGGACAAGGCTCAACCATGAGCTAGCTAGGGCCGAGCTAGGCTCCGTAATATAGATTAATGACTCCGTTCAAAGTAGAACTTTAGTTTCTTACACGTGCACACTGAAATATTAATATTATGAAACCATATACAAATTTATTTTATTACATCGGTCAAGCTAAAGGCTATACCTTTGAATAAACCACACACACGTGCTATAATAATGTTGATATTCACATAATGTGGAGAGAGAAATGAGAGAGAAGAAATTTTGATTGACAATTACAAGGATCAGTTACTTATAATACGTACTGATTTGGAATTTGAATTGCTACAAAATTGTATGCTGATTGTTAGATTTCGGAGAACTGTGTAAGGCTTGACCATTTTTGTATGAGCTAGGTTGGTATTAACCTTCTAATGTTAATGAGTATCGCTTACCCTGTCTTGTATATTGGTGTTTGTTTTGTGGATAATGGTCGATCGATGTGGGAATATGCCCATTTTTCTTAACACTAACCTCTTGACCCAACTCCTGGTCTCCTGTTATACAAGCCGTAAATAACTTGAAATAAGTTTACTATACTTTAATCATCAGCTCCATCAGCTGATAAATATATTTTCATATGCAAGATGCTCGGCCGGCCGAGTAATTAACCAGTCAAGCCAGTATAAAACTGCCTTTATACTTATAAAGTAGAAAAATCCCTGATGTGAGCTTAGATAGACAACGACAGTATATTATAGAATAAATGTATTAGGTACAAATCGTGCTCATCACCAACTCCTGTTATACAAGCCATAAATAACTTGAAATAACCTTACTCTACTTAATCATCAACTCCATATATCAGCAGATAAATATTCATATGCAAGATGGTCGGACGGCAGGGTAAGTGGGTAACCAGTAAAGCCAATATAAAACTGCCATAACAATTATAAAGTAGAAAAAGTGAAAAATCCCTGATGTGAGGTTAGATCGACAACGACAGTATATTATAGATCGAATAAATGTATTAGGTACAAGTCGTGCTCATCACCAACTCAAGATCTTACGCACAACAACGACGACAAAAAAAGGCATTTTACTGTATATTTTACTTATCCTAATTTTAGATTCTAGACTGTGTAGGTCATCGTTGTTGATGGAGAATGGAGATGTTATAATCTATGTATATATATAAAATATGCAAGGAATAAGGCTACCACGTTGCGCCACCTAGGATTTTTTTACGTGTCGTTCTCACGTTAAGCCACCTAGGATTTCGTCATATTTTTTTATTTTGAAAATTTATTTATGTTGATATTATTTTAGGATAATATAGAAATAGCATTAATACATGAGAGATTCTATCTAAAAAAAAAGATGTTATCCGTAATATATTAGGAATTAGGATAGATCTACAAGATTTTATCTAAAATTAAAATAAATTATAGAATATTAGATATTATATATTAACATAGATATATTATTTTATTTTTTCCAAAAACTTCTATCTATTTATATGAAAAATAAAATTCGAAATTTATTTAAAAATAAAGAAAATTATTTTGTCTTTATTTTTTATCTATTTATGTAAAAGATTTATCTTAAATAAAAATTTGATTAAAAAATAGAACTTTTAATCTAGATAATTACTTGCTCAAATTGACTTCTGATAAAAAAAAATTACGTTATCTTTTTCTTAATTTTCTTTTTGAATTATTTATGTAAATATAAATGATTTTCTTACCATTAAAAAATTCATTCTTTATTTATATTTTCATCATTTCTTATTAAGTATATTTTTAATTTTTATTCAAAGTTTTTCAAGAGTTGAATTTATAAAAAAAAATTAAAAGAATTTTATATTTTTTGTAAAAGATTTTTAAAAATTAGGTGATTCTAATTCAAATATTTTTTATTTATATTTTTGCATAAATAAATTATCATTAATCCATCAAAATTATAGTGGGCTCACCTTAATAATTTTGACCCGTTTCACATGACATCAATTGTAAAATTTTATATAATTGTTTTTTCTAATAAATAAGTTTTTAATATTAAATTAAAATCATATTCATCAAATAAATTAAGTATTAAATTCATTTAGTCGTGCATGACACGACGGGTATAACTAGTAATAATAATAATAACTAGTGTTAGTCCCCATAGCAGTGTTATAATAGAGATTAATATAATAACTTTTAGTATTTGAAAAATTATTGTACGATTATAGATAGATACAATAAATTATAATACTCGTAAAGTAATTGTAAAAAATCAAAGTGCTTAGAAAAAAATGAAAAGTCAAAATATGTACATATAACACAGTGTAATCTAAAGTATTTGTCAAAATCAAAGTTTCTACAAAATACTTTCAAATTGGAGCAGTGTTTTAAATTTTCTAATTATTGTATACCCAATATAAAAAAAATACTTAATCAGTATGTATTTGATAATATCTATTTATTTTGTAATTATATTACCTAAAATTAGAAAAATAAATTCAAGGTATGCATTTAATTCAATCTCTTGTCAATATTCTCTCAAATTTTGAATTGTGGAAGAAAACTACATAAATATTTTCTTTTAGAAAACTTCAAAATATGTAGTAATAATTTGTACGAGAGGGTTAGGATAATAATTTTTTGATACAATTTATAAAAAAAAATAGTGTTTGTTAGATAAATTTAAATTAATAATTTGTGTTAGATCAATTAGACTGCTAAGATATTTTTAATCAAGTGTTCATTAAAAAAAGGTTTTCGATAAATTCAAAATAATTATTTATATAAAATTATTAGAATAATAAAATATTTTTGAATCAAATTTTTATGAAAAAATAAGTTGTAGTGGTTAGTAATGGAAATGGGAAAGTGGGTAGGTTTTTTTTGACAAAATTTATCAAAAAAAAACAATTTTAGCTTTTTTACATGATGACAAGTGGCACGAATTTTTTTACACACTTGATTTCTACTTTATAATTATACTAGGTAGATGATGATGATGATAATAATAATAATAATAATAATAATAATAATAGTAATTCTTATTAGTATACTTTTATGGCGGGTTAGTTCAATCAAACTAGAAAAATGATCATGAGACCAAACTGTGGAGACAATATGAGTTTCCCACATCTGAAATTTGAAAAATGAAAGCCTAATATATAAATCTCTTAATTATTCATCATATTTTCAATTAGTTTTAGAGCATGTGCAATAGGAGAGGTATTAAGATCCTCTTTGCACTCTCTCTTTAAAAAGGAGTCCCGAATCTCTTTCAAAAAGAAATGGAAGAGGAACTCCTTTTTGAAGAGAGAGTGCAAAATTAGTCTATAATTAGAATATGGATTTTTACAAAAAGGAGTCTAATAGTTGAAAGCACGAACTAGGTGACGGAAAACTATTTAATGATCCGTCACCCAATTCACCCATCACCTGTTTTGTTTGGATTTTCGCCATTTATTTTAAGTAGGTTAAACTGGTTGTCCGTCCTATTTTAACCCAAAAACTTAAGTTAGTGATAAAAAATTTCACCTTATTTATATATAAGTATATTTATTTAAAATTAATGTGGGAAACTTTTTTCAGCTCTCAAACAGAGGACCATTGAAAATGGTATGGACGCGCAACATTCGATCCTTATTTAAGATCAGCATAGTGGTGGGTTCGGTTTCAAGGAACCGGGAAATCGAACCGGAAAAAAACCGGCGGTTTCGGAACCGGAACCGGAGGTTGGTCGGTTCCGGTCCCGGTTCCACGTTCCTTGGAACCGGAGAACCTGCAGTTCCGGAACCGGAATCGCCGGTTCCATCCCTTTAGAAAAGGAGATATAGCGTGAAAATGGGGAACTGCGATCGCGGCTCCAAAACCGTGATCGCGGTTTTACAATTTTAAATTTTTTTTTTAATTTTTTAAGGTTCGGAACCGGATCCACCTCGGAACCGAAAAAAAACCGGAATCGCACCGAAAAACCGGGGGGTTCTCAGATCCGGTCCCGATTTCGGGGTTCCAAGGAACCGGAACCGCCGGTTCCGGAACCGGACACATCACTAGATCAGCAGTCGTATTCTAATGTTGGTGAGATCGAACTTAACTCCATCCCACATAAATCAACAAAAAAAAAAAAAATTAATTAAGCATTGTGACTTGTGAGTAGGTAAGGATTTGTGTGGTGGTTTGCACTTAATTAGTTTTTGATTGGATTGAAATGACCCTAAAATAATTAATAAGGTTAGGTGAAGGTAAATTTTTAGTTGAAGGTTTTTTTTTTTTTATTATTAAGGTAAGGCCTAAAATTAAAGTACTCGTCGATATATGGGTTTTTGTACTTCCCCTCTTTCAATATATGTTTACCATTGATAAAAGAAAAAAAAAATTAAACTACTCTGAAGCTAATCTAAACATTTTGCATATATGTCGAGCATGCATGCCACATAGTTATACACATCATAATTTCATTTTTCGTAAGATTTGACCATTTTTTTCAACCAAAAAAAAAAGATTTGACCATTTTTGAAGAAAATTAGTTTCGATTCGCGTATTAGTTTTCCTATAAAAATATTTAAGTTAAAATTTCTAAAAATATGAAGATTGACTGATATTTTCTCTAAAATTTGAAGATTTATTGATAT
Source organism: Fallopia convolvulus (assembly GCA_964016875.1). NCBI lineage: Eukaryota > Viridiplantae > Streptophyta > Magnoliopsida > Caryophyllales > Polygonaceae > Fallopia > Fallopia convolvulus. The sequence goes on from OZ024718.1 coordinate 82,861,046, forward strand.
TCTTTTATTTGTTTATTATATATCCGATTTGTTTATTAATATATCGTTATTTATTTATTGATATACTCATATTTGAACATTAATATTATCTATTTGTGCATAACTACCAGCACTTTGTGTATAAAAAAAATTAACTTTTCAACAAAAATAACAATAATATTGACCTAGTGAGGTTTCGCTACATCGAACTCTAAGGGATTAAGATGGAGGTATCCCTGTCCCAAGGAAAGATAGTACGTCCGAAAATATGAGGTTTATATATGCATTACTATCATCACTTTGTGCATTACTATCATTATTTTGTGCATTACTACTAGTATTTTGTTCATTGGTACCAGTACTTTGTTCATTGATATATCTTTTTGTTTGTAAATATAAATGTATTTTTGTTTGGACGTCAATACTATCCATTTGTGCATTAGAACTATCTGTTTGTGCATTTTTACAATTATTTTGTGTTTTAAGGCTATGTTTTTCTCTTATCATTCATTAGTTTTGACTCACATACTCATATAACTAGTTTCAATGCACATTTATATTTATCTAGTTCTTGATGCGCATAAAACGGTAGGTTTTAACTCACATACGGCTAATTATGATGCACAAACATATATTAATACATATAATTACAATGCACATTTGGCCATTTTTTATGTATAAATAATAGGTTTTGTGATGCATAAATAACTAATTTTGATACATAAAACCACATTTTTGATGCACAATAATAATAATAATAAGAATAATATATTGTACATGCAGAAAAAAGGAATGAAAAGGAAGGAAGAAAGTAGAGAGTACGTAGGCAAGTTGTTGGTAGAGAATCTAGAGATTATAGTGTTTCATTTGATAATTTCCCTTGTGATGACGTGCGACCCGTTATATATATTTATCTGGTAGCTAGGCATATTGTACATGCAGAACTCTTCTGGATTTTGGGCAAGGGACTTGGAACATTTAATCACAAATTTAAGGTGATCAACCTAAGCTATACCATGCACCTTAATTGTTGATCTCTTCATTTAAAAGTTAAAACCCAAAAAAAAGGGTTAATTAATCGATTATTATTGCATGTTCATCAAACTTTATTAACTAATTAATTTGGTGTGATTCACGTACGTACAGAGTCGGTCGATGGCGGATGTGAAGATAAAGAGCAAGCATAGGGTGAAGCCAGCGGAGGGCACATGGGAGGGCGTAGTGACCCTGAGCGAGCTGGACCAGGTGGCGGGTGCGGCGTACGTGCCCACCGTCTACTTTTATAAAGACACGGGGGCGGCGGCGGTCATAGAAACTCTAAAGGAGTCCCTGAGCCGAGCCCTGGTTGCTTACTACCCTCTGGCCGGAAGGCTAAGCAAGGCGGAAGGAGGAGGAGGGCGGCTGGAGCTTCACTGCAACGCTATGGGGGTGGAGCTGATCGAGGCCGAGTCCAGTACCCGACTCGAGGATTTCGGTGACATGTCGGCCACGCACAAGTTCCAGCACCTAATACCTTTTGTGGACCACCAGAAGCCCATCCATGAGCAGCCCTTGTACTTGGCCCAAATCACGTACCTCAGCTGTGGTGGGCTTTGCATCGGCATCATGATCTCCCATGCTGTCGCCGATGGATCCGGCTTGCTCTACTTCATAACCGATTGGGCAAGGTACGTAATTAATTAGGAGATTTGAGAAGTCGGTTACACATAGTACGTAATTATTGACTTTTACTTGGTACGTACGTAATATTAATTAGGCTAGCTCGGGGTGAGCCTTTGGAGGTTCTTCCTTGTCATGATCGTAGCATCTTGAGAGCTGGAGAGCCACCAAAACAAGTCCATCGCTTGGAGAAGACGATATCGACACTGCTTAGCCAGCAGCGCATCTCCGAGGATCAGGAGCCAAAAGAGACAGACATGGTGATGCTACCATTGACAAAGTCTCAAATTGACAAGCTCAAGAAAGCTGCCAATGAAAACATTGACCATGGTCGCCGTCCTTATAGTCGCTATGAAGTCCTAGCTGCCCACATATGGAGGTACGTACGGCCGGTGCACACTCACAAATTAATTAAGACATGCACACACACACATGACACACGTATATATATATATATATATGAAATATATATATTGAGAACTAGCTAGTTACTCGATCGATCAACAAATTAATATATTAAATTAATAGGTGTACCTGTAAGGTGAGGGGGCATGAGAGCAAGGAACTGAGAGGTCTTGGAATCGGGATCGATGCTCGATACCGCCTCAGCAAGTTTCCCGACAAGTATTTTGGCAACACCGCATTTGTGGTGGCTGCAAGAAGCCTTGCTGGGGAGATACTCTCCATGCCTTTAAGTTCAACCTGTGGTAAGATCAGGGAAGCAATCGAGAGCGTCACGGAAGAGAACATATGGTCCAACATAGATTTCCTCAAGGGTTTGGATGATATTTCCATCTGCCAGCAGCTAAGAGCCCTCCGAAACACAGATGGTGATGAGCCTTATATTAATCCAAATCCCGGGGTGATTAGCTGGTTGTCTATACCTGTCTGTGGCCTGGATTTTGGATGGGGGAAGGAGGTTCACATGAGCCCAGGAACTCACCATTTTGATGGGGTTTCTTTGCTCTTGCCTGGAAGAAAACAAGTGGGATCAGTGCTTGTGTATGTGTCCTTGCAAGTGGCTCACATTCAGCACTTCAAGAAACATTTCTATGATGATATCAGTTAGTTGGAAACCATGGATCTCCAGCCAAGTTGTCAAGTGTACGTTTTGGTGTTATTTCATATTTGGTCTGTTTAAGTCGTACTATATATTCTGCTAGCTGTGGCCTGTGGTTATATATATATGATGATCTATTTCACTGTATTAATGACATTTTCCTTGAGCAACTAGCAGTTTATATACCAAATTCTCTTTAACATTAATACAGTGAAATAGCAGTTTTAACAACTATTTCACTGTATTAATGAAATTTTCCTTGAGCAACTCGGGTTTCTAATGAATTGGGAGCTGGGCATCCACAAGCTGCTCGATACGCAATATTAGTTGTTCTAATTCTGTCTGAAAGTCCGAAACCATAGGAGCATTCGAGGGATTCGTACTAGTATTATTGAGAAATGTGCTGGGTTATGCATACAGCAACGAAGTAGAATTTAGGGGAAGATTAAATCTGAAATTATTGAATGTTGCAAAGCTCATCTAGCAAGCTTCACCTCCAATCCAAGGAAGTATATATTGCAAACCTCCAAGATCAGTCATCTCAAATTCATGCATCATTGAATGCTTAAACTCATCTAGCAAGCTTTGTGATGAACTAATTGTGAAAGTCCGTGGGCCATAACAGGAGGTCTGCGCATACATAAGCCCAACACACAAGTCCATGGGTTCCATCCTAAAACTTATTGACAATAGGAGGATTAACCCAAGGGTATATATGTAGGCTAATTTAACTCTCAACTTCCAATGTGGGAAGGAGATCGATTCTCAACACGCCCCCGCAAGTGCAAACGGGTCTAGCATCTCAATCTCTTTATAGCTAGCCCAAAGAACGGGTGGTGGCATTTCAATCTCTTTATAGCCAAACACAACCCAAATCACGGGCGGGTAGCATCAACGCTAAACCCAAGCCCAAAGAAGCCAGGAAGCCTGAGTTGGTGAAGAGTCCATCAATCTTGCTATACCACGCCCTTGGAGCTTGCTTCAAGCCATACAAAGCCTTTCGTAGCTTGTATACTTTTTCTTCTTCACCCTCTTTCACAAACCCTTGAGGTTGCTAGACAAACATTTCCTCTTGAAGCTCTCCATTCAGAATTGCAGGCTTGACATCAAATTGAAACACTTTTAGCTTCCACTGTGCAGCAAGAGCCAACACTATTCTCACAGTTTCGAACCATGCAACTGGAGAAAATGTTTCTTCATAGTCCAGACCTTCTTGATGAGCATATCCCTTTACCACCAGTCGGGCTTTGTGCTTGGATATGCTTCCATCTGAGTTGAACATTGTTCTGAACACCCACTTGAGACCAATGACATTCTTATCTTGAGGCAGACTCATGAGCACCCGTTGTCAACATACCAAACGCCACCTTCAGCCTCATTGCTTGTTGCACTTTGTGCTAAGAACAACTTCTCTTCTTGCTCCACGAAGTTGGACTTTTGATCACGTCCTTTTTCTTCATCCTCCTCTTTCTTCCAGCATTTATCTTGTTTGTGACCTGGCACCTTGCAGTAGTAGCATTTGAGAGGGCTCTTGTAGCCGTTTTTGGAAGACTCTTTGCTGGGCCCTCCGAAACTTGGCCCAAAAAAGAATGTCACAAGCCCAAGACAGTTGATCCAAGCAAATCGATAGAAGGAGACGATGAAGGAGCAGTCAAAGCAGGACGGAAATCTCGGACCCCATAATCGACACCAACAGCTATTTCATTAACAACGGGGGCGAGATCTCCGGGATTGGATAAACGTTTCAACCAACGGTCAAAGCAGGGAAGAAGAGTATAAATAGGCACGAAGTAAGGACAGCGGGGGAGATCATCGATACTCAAGATCACTCACGAAAGCTCAAATCTTTTTCTAGTCATTCTACTTTGTTCTAAGCATCCATTTGTGTTAGCAGAAGATCTTTAGTCTCAATCATAATATTAATCTAATTATCCTATAGCATTTCTCGCCTTTTATCTTGCTTTATTATTTTATTGTGGTTTATAACGCGTTACAAGTTCTGTTTGGTTAGGACTTCCCACATTATAGCAGGTAATGTGTTAGTGCGATTATCCTGCCCAAAACAATTGGCGCCCACCGTGGGGCCTAGCCAAGAAAGAAGTCACGCTAAAACAACCGCCAGATCCGTCACATGGAGGGAATCCAAACTACATATAGCCACGTAGGGGATCTCGACAATCACGAGGTCAATGAAGTGACGAACCATCAAGGCGATGAAAACATGAACGGAACTGGAAACGTAGTCGGTACAGGAAACATGGATGGAACAGGGAATGGTGAAGGAGCCGAGCAAGGTTCTGCGGACACCAATGGCAATCTTGGTACTTCCGAGCAACGAGGAGCTGGAGGAGGCGACTCCGACGTCATTATGGAGCTCCGATCAACAATGATTGCTCTTCAGAAGGAATTGGAAAGCCAAAAGGAGGCCAATGCCAGATTCACCGAGGTATATGAAAAACAAATTGAAACTTTAACTAATGAACGCAACTTGCTTCGATCGCAGGTACAATCGGCTCCAACTCGTCCCCGTGGGACCGATGTGGTGGAAGGAGTCGCCAGACGGTTAGACATGGATGATCCGAATCTCGTGACACCCGATGTCGTCAGGCCAGTAACCGGGTATCAGGTAAATGGTAATTCTTTAAGGGCGGTACGGGAGGATACCGAAGTCTCCCAATTACGGGAACGCCTTCGAGCATTGGATGACCGAATTACTCAGGTCCCGGGGGCACCTCAACCAATAGCAATGGAAAGGAGAGACGGTTACACCGACTCCCCCTTCGTACCTGCTATTGCAAGGGTTGACATTTCTCGAAAGTATCACGTACCTGATGTACCTAAGTACGAAGGGGTGACAGACCCCGATCAACACAGAGCTGCATTTAAACAGGCTATGAATATTAGTACAGTCCCTTTTGATATGAAAGAAATTGTTATGTGTCGTTGGTTCGGGAACACGTTGTCTAGATCCGCTCTCAACTGGCATTCGCACTTACCTCTTGGAAGTATCTCATCTTTTGTTGAGTTGATTGATAAGTTCAGGATTAGGTTCGCAAGTAGTCGGCACGCCAAAAAACGATCAAGTGATTTATACCGCTTGGTCCAAAAACCGGGAGAATCTCTGAAAGTTTTCCTCAACCGTTACAATGAAGAATTGGTGACTATCGAAGGATGTGATGCCGCTACGGCTGTGGAGGCATTTCGAAGGGGTATATCCATATGTAATCCTGAATTATATCGTGAACTAACTAAGTATCCCTGTTCGAATTTTGATGAGGTACAGGTAAAAGCTTTAGCCCACGTCCGATTAGAGGAAGACGACCTCTTCACCGAAAAAACGATGAGTCCCCATCGACCTCACCGGAGACAGGGAAGACGGGATACAAGATACATTCCGTATCCAACTGCACCTCATGCTAAGACTACCGTCAATGCAACGATGATTAGACAAGGTGACAGATACGAGAATCCTAGGCTACCTCCGAAACTCTCCTATTACAACTTTCGCATGGATGCAACCGAAGTGGTCCGAACCCTCAACGCCATGGGAGACACTGTTAAATGGCCTCGAAAGAGTAACATGCCAGCACATCAGAAAGACAAATCCAAATGGTGTGATTTCCACTTTGATCATGGGCACCAGACCGATGAGTGTATCACATTGCGGAAAGAAGTAAGCGAATTGTTACGAAGGGGGCATCTCAGAGAATTAATATCAGAGAAAGCAAAAGAGCAGTTAGAGCGCAATAATGAAAGAGCAAGTCCACCACCTCCACCAAAGCACACTGGAGTAATCAATGTCATCACAGGGTGATCAGAGATTTGTGGTATAACCTACTCCGCAGCCAAAAGGATCGCAAGGGATACTAGAAGAGAGTGCCCAAAAGCACCATCCCGAACAAACTTTGCCATGATGCCAATCACCTTCGACGATGTCGAAGAAGAGGAAGTTCACCATGACTGCTTAATAATCTCTTTAACAATAGCAAATTTTCTTGTCAAAAGAATTTTAGTTGATAATGGGAGCTCTACTAATTTACTCATGTTGGACGCTTTATGCAGCTTAGGTTTCGGGATGGACGATATCACAAAAAATTCGACAACTTTGGTAGGCTTCAGTGGAGAATCACGCAACACGCTTGGAGAGATATCATTACCTACCGTCGCAGGAGGGGTTAACTACCAGGTAAAATTCCAAGTACTTGATTGCCCTTCACCTTTTAATGTCATTTTGGGCAGACCATGGATACACGGGATGAGGGCTATCCCTTCTACCTACCATCAATGCGTGAAGTTCCCAACACCATGGGGGATTCAAGAGATTAAAGGAGAACAGAAACTGGCAAGGGAATGTTATTCCAGAACAATGAAAGCAACGACTTTCAAAAACCTATAGCTTGGAGCAAAGAAGACGTCGGATTAGCAACTAAAGGACTATAGAACGAACACATGCTATGCAAAGCCGTAGATGCCTGAGCTCCAAGAGGTAGCCCTCGATCCCTTGGAGCCATCCAAGAAAATCCAAATAGGAGCAGATCTGGAACCGACTTTACGTGAGCAAATAGTGGAATTTCTACGGTCCTACAAAGATTGTTTCGCCTGGTCGAACGAGGATATGGTAGGTATTGATCCCGACGTAATCACCCACGCCTTAAATGTCAATAAAAAGGTGTCACCAGTAAAACAGAAAAGGCGTAAGTTCGCTCCCGAACGAAATCAGGTAATCAACGATGAGGTAAAATCTTTACTTGAGTCTGGAAAAATCAGAGAAGTACAATACCCTGATTGGCTTGCGAATGTGGTTGTTGTTAAAAAGAAAAATGGTAAATGGCGCGTTTGCGTAGATTTTACCGATTTAAACAAAGCATGTCTCAAAGATTCGTTCCCCTTGCCTCATATAGACGCAATGGTGGACGGAACGGCGGGGCATGAATTATTGACCTTCATGGATGCATTTAGCGGATATCACCAAATAATGATGCATCCTGACGATCAAGAAAAAACCGCATTCGTAACCAATCAAGCAACTTATTGTTATAAAGTTATGCCTTTCGGGTTAAAAAACGCAGGTTCTATCCAAACCCAAACCAGGTGAGAACGTGTATGTGTACTTGGCCGTAACAGAAGCAGCAGTAAGTGCAGTTCTGATCTGAGAGGAAAATGGAGACCAGTTGCCCATCAATTATGTAAGTAAAACCTTGCTTGACGCAGAAACAAGGTATTCCCCCATCGAGAAGTTAGTATTGTCCTTGGTAATGGCTTCAATAAAATTGCGCCCTTATTTTGAAAGTCATTCTATAATCGTGAGAACTAATTTCCCAATGAAAAGCATCATGTCAAAGCCAAAATTGTCAGATCGATTAACGAGATGGTTGATCCACCTAAACGGTTACGACATTACCTACGAGCCCCGAACAGCGATGAAGTCCCAGGCGTTGGCAGATTTTGTGGTGGACTTCACTCCTACCACTTCAGAGAATTGAGATCAAGATGTAATGCACGTAAAAGGAAACGGCAGATGGTTGATGCATACAGACGGAGCGTCGAACCAGATTGGTGTAGGATTGGGGGTAGTCCTGAAGTCACCACAAGGGGATAGGATAGCCCAGGCTGTTCGATGTACATTCAAGGCTACTAACAGCGAAGCAGAGTACGAGGCGCTTATTGCAGGGTTACTTGTTGCTAAGGAGCTGAATGTACAGGAAATTGAGGTAATTTGTGACTCGTTACTTATTGTGAATCAAGTTACGAATTCATATGTTGCCAGGGATTCAAAGATGAAGGCATACTTGGAGAAGGTACAAGAGATCGTGAAGCACTTCAAACATTTTGAGATAAGACAGGTTCCTCGAGATGCTAACACGCAAGCAGACGCCTTAGCCAACCTCGGATCCGCAATTGACCCAAGGGAGTACGACAAGATACCTTTCGTATATCTTGATGCACCATCTATAACCAAAGAGGCAAACATGTTAGAGATTCGAAGTCCTGATGAAGACAAGTCATGGGTAACCCCTTATCTGAAGTGGTTACGAGATAGAATTTTGCCAAAAGACAGGGAAGAAGCTCAACGACTTAAGGTAAAAGCTTCTACTTTCACTGTTAAGAATAACATCTTGTTCAAGTGGATGTCGTCAGGAGTTCACGCGCGGTGCGTAAAGGAAGAGGAAGTACAGAAGGTGTTACAGGACATACACGACGGGGAATGCGGAAACCATACAGGGGGTCGCAACTTGGCGAAGAAGGCGAGCAGGATGAGTTACTATTGGCCTACCATGAACAAAGACGCAGTGGAGTTTGCTCGCAAGTGTGACGCGTGCCAGCGTCATGGACCTATACCACACCAACCTTCTGAATTGTTGCATCCTGTAACATCCCCTTGGCCATTCATGAAATGGGGGATGGACATTGTGGGAAAACTTCCTCCAGCTTCGGGTCAACGTGTTTACATCTTGGTAATGACTGACTACTTCTCTAAATGGATTGAAGCTGAAGCCTTCAAAGAAGTTAAAGATACGCAAGTCATCTCCTTCATGAGGAACATTTTGAGCAGATTCGAAATACCATCCACCATAGTCTGCGACAATGGGTCTCAGTTCATCAGTGACAAGACAAGATCATTTTGCCAGCAGTACAACATACAGTTGGTGATGTCAACGCCTCGTTACCCTCAGGCTAATGGGCAAGCAGAAGCGAGTAACAAGGTGATTATTAACAACTTGAAGAAGCGGCTCAAAGAAGCAAAAGGGAAGTGGGCAGACGAATTACCCCTTATCCTATGGTCAGATCGGACAACCCCTAAGACAACAACGGGTCATACGCCTTTTTCCTTGGTCTATGGATGTGAAGCCGTACTACCAGTAGAAGTAACTTTGCCTACAGTTCGATACGGACTCACCACGGAAGAGTCAAACCTGTCCAACCTGTTACATCATTTGGATACAGTGGACGAGTTACGAGATGAAGCTTCAATTCGGATGGCGGCATATAGGCAGGGGGTAGCTCGGAGTTACAACAAACGCGTTAACGCCAAAGTATTCCAAGTAGGAGATTGGGTGTTAAGAAGAGTCTTTCAGAATACGCAAGAATTGAATGCTGGCAAGTTGGGAGCAAACTGGGAAAGACCATACCAGATCACGAAGATTGTAGGACAAGGAGCCTACGAACTAATGTCGCAAGAGGGAAAGACGGTCCCCAGAAGATGGAATGCAATGAACTTGAAAGTGTATCACTTTTGAAACACGACGAGTTTTGATAAGGTAATCCTCATAAAATTTCTCCTTTTACATTATATCATTACATCTTCGTACATACACAAGTACAACGGTATCAAGAAAACTAACAAGGGACGCCTTGTGACGTTACAGGCCAAAACATGGGCCCCCGCCTTGTGATCAAGCAACGCTGTGCACACAACGACTAGTCAAAAGATGCAAGAGACGAGAACGTGTAACAAGAATTCTGGAACAAATGGAATCTTTCATTTGTAACATGATTCATGAATTTATCGCAAATATTTACATTCCAGACAAGTACATCATTCTCTCTCCTTGCATCTAATAAAAGCGCTTTACAACGAAGAACCTATTGCTAGAATCACAAGTACATGTGCTAGACAAATCGACTTCCCTACGACCACGTTGACCTTCTTTCTTCAGCATTGAACCTGCCTACCTGCAAAAGAAAATCAAACGCAAATCCAAGACCATAGAAACTAGTAAAATATTATCAAAATAAAACATAACCCCATAAACCAACACGGGGTACAAAGCTGTCTACGTCTAGGCCCTAATACAAGCGGCCACACAAAACATAATGTCTTCAAAAAGACCCAACATACTGGGGGTAGGAAAAGAGTTTGATAAAAGAAAAAAAAAAGAGGAATCAATTTTGGCCTGTGCCCTCGACTAACTCCTGGTTGTTCATCTCGATCTGGGCTACGTCCTTAGCGACTTGTGAAATGTCGTCGATGAGAGAGGATTTCTTTGACGCGTTGGCCTCTTCAGGAAACAGGTTCTCAAATTGTTCCCTTTCCTTAGTAGCATCCCAAGAGGAGTGAGTCCCGGCAGCAAATTCCTCAATCGTCTCGACGCGAGCCCCGAGCGACCAGTAGTCGGTTGTATCTTCAACTTCTTGGACAAGAGCCGCATTTTTCTTTGATACTTCCTTGAATTTGTCCTCCCACGCCTTGGAGTCATCCAGAGCTTTCACAAGGACTTTGCAGATCAAGGACCTTCTTCTCCAGAGCCTTCTTCTCCTGTCCTAGAATGACAGACCTATCTTTTTCAAGTTGCGTGCTGATTTTACTCTGAGCAAGTTGCTCAGGATAATCTTTAAAGGTATCATAAGCAACAAGAGTGAGTTGAAGTCCCTGGGAAACAAGTATGGATTAAAGCAAACATCCAGACAGTCGATAACAAAAGATAAAAGGGACCTAATGAATACCTGCCATTGGGCCGCCGGTATTTCGCCGAGAAATTCAGGAAAAGAAGATCGATGGTTTGAACCGTGGAGGCAGTCCACTTGTAGAGGCATCAAGGACTTAAGGCATTTTTCCGCATCCATGTCCAAGGACATCATGATGCTGGGAAGATTCGTCATGTGAGAAGATGTACTTTTCTTTGACAAAGAGGCCTTGGGAGAGTCGCCTGTCACTGGGAGGCAGAGACACCATCAAAGACGTATCCGCCGTAGAGGTTGTATCAGCTTTCCTCTTCTTCCTGGCCTCGACTCTTTCTAGAGTCGACAAAGCAGCGGTTGATCTGGTGGTCCTTGAACCTGACATCACGAGAAAAACGGGGTTCATGAAAAACAGGAAACGTGGGGGCTATAAAGCAGAAGAGAGGGAGACTTACTCGACATCTCGGTTTCTTCGGGCTCCGCAAGACACGCCTTTACTAGATCGGGGTAGGATCTTTCCTCCAACGAGAGAGTCTCGATATGGGAGATGACTTGATATGACACTTTGCGGGGTTGAGGAGTAACAAGACACTCTGAACAAGAAACACTTGGCAGTTAGACTTGAATGGAAACCAGCGAGTACAAAAGGGAAACACTACCTGTTGATTGCCAACGACTTCTCAAGAAAGACGTATCGATCCCTAAAGAAGACAGTCTCACAAAGAAAAACTTATCAGCCCAGCCCCGATCAGATTTTGATACGTTAAAAACTAAGTCAGATTTGTTGGTAAAGGTTTTCAAAGTCAGACGGCCCGGACCGCCCTTAGAAAGACGATAATTTAGGAAAAAGTCGACAACTTTGAAGGGAAGACCCCGGGAAGAGCATAATTGATCAATGGAAAGTAGAAGTCTCCAAACTTGGGGGAGTAATTGCCCCGGAGAAACATTGAGGGTGGACAAGAAATCGACAACTAGAGGAGAAAATGGAAAACGGTGGCCAATACGAAAAGGGTACTCATATAAGCACACCCAATCATTGGCATAGAAATCCGCATGAATGCCAGGGGGAGGGAGAAACACCTCTGCATGTGAAGGAAAACCCGAAGAAAAGGCGAAAATATGGGGATCTTCAGAAGTGCTATCTCTTTGATGATAAGAGGTGAGGAAACCAGAAGATATCGGAGAAGGAGGAAGGGTGGATTTAAGGCAATAGAGGGAAGGAGAATCAGAGGACGCCATAGTTGGGGGAAGAAAAGAAGACGAAGAAGAAAAAGTAGGGGAAAACGTACCTGGACACCGAGAAGCACAATTGAAGTCTTTGAAAGCCATTATAACCGCTTTAAATAGGAGTTGATTGGACGTGGTATGACTTGCTACAACTTTCGAGACACGAAATCAAAAACCCTAGGAAAGTGGAGGCGGGAATTTTCCCGGGTTTTTGATGGGGGTATTGTTGGGACCTCCGAAACTTGGCCAAAAAAAGAATGTCACAAGCCCAAGACAGTTGATCCAAGCAAATCGATAGAAGGAGACGATGAAGGAGCAGTCAAAGCAGGACGGAAATCTCGGACCCCATAATCGACACCAACGGCTATTTCATTAACAACGGGGGCGAGATCTCCGGGATTGGATAAACGTTTCAACCAACGGTCAAAGCAGGGAAGAAGAGTATAAATAGGCACGAAGTAAGGACAGCGGGGGAGATCATCGATACTCAGGACCACTCACGAAAGCTCAAATCTTTATCTAGTCATTCTACTTTGTTCTAAGCATCCATTTGTGTTAGCAGAAGATCTTTAGTCTCAATCATAATATTAATCTAATTATCCTATAGCATTTCTCGCCTTTTATCTTGCTTTATTATTTGATTGTGGTTTATAACGCGTTACAAGTTCTGTTTGGTTAGGACTTCCACATTATAGCAGGTAACGCGTTAGTGCGATTATCCTGCCCAAAACACTCTTCTCTTCCATTACTGGATTGACCTCTTCCTCGACCCCTTCCTCTGTAGCCTCCCCTTCCTCTACCTCTTCCAGAGTTTTGTTGTGATCTTTCCTTGTTAGAAAACTCGCTTTTAACTTGGAAGGCTTTCTCTTCTTTCTTGTCGTCCCCTTTGTTGGATAACCTGTCTTCATGAGATTGAAGGGAGCCCATCAACTCATCAAATGTGTAGGTTTCCATGTCCTTGAACTCCTTGATTGCAGCCACAACATGGTCAAACTTCTTTGTGAGACTCCTAAGCACCTTGCTCACAACTTGTTGAGCCTTGACGTCTTCACCATAGCATCTTATTCATTTGTTGCATGTTTCTTGACACTTTTGAGAGGTACTCCTGGACAGTTTCCTTATCCTTCATTTGAAAGGACTCGAATTCTCTTCTTAGAGACTGTAATCTCATCGTGATTACCTTCTTGTCTTTTATGTACTCCTTTTTTAGAGTACTCCATGCTTCTTTTGTTGTAGAAGCCGCTGTAATTCATGGAAAAATTTCATCATCCAAAGCCTGTTGAATGATGAACAATGCCTTTGCATCCTTCTTCCTTTTCTCCCTTAGTGCTTGATCCGGTTCTTCTGACTCTGTGTCATCGAAGCCATCTTCTTCATCGTCTGGATCTTCTACAACCCACTATACAACCTACGGTGCTCCACTTAATTATTTGAGTCATCAAATAATGATAAAAAAATATAAAAAAAATTTATATTCTAAATACTTATTCTCATATATTTATAGAGTTTTATGATCCCAACAACTATTTAGATACTCTATCCAAAAAAATCTCTACCAAGATTTTTAAATTCCATTTTGTACATAAACTCCAATTCATCACCATATTAATCCATCTTTTTAATTTGTACGTAAATTCCAATTCATCAACATATTAATACATTAATTTCTCAGTTTGTACATAAATTCCAATATTTCATCACCATATTATATCCAATTTATAAATTAAAATTGGTATTTTTTTATTTTAATTTTTTTTGGTTAAAGGAGAGGCGGTACTCTCCGGCTCCTCAAGGAGACATTTTATTAATAAAAAAGAGGGCTAAGTAGTCAGCAAACGGGGGATAGACCGACCCCTTACATCAGAAGATAATAAAGAAATAACACCATCTGGCGGGTCAAACAATACATGGAAACCTAAGCTGAAATTAAAAGCTAAAGAAGCAAGATAATCAGCAATACTGCTTGCTTCTATATAAATATGACGGATCTGGACTAACCGGTTCCTTCTAATTAAGCTCTGGCATTGAGATACCAGGCTAAATAAAGGGTGGTAACGATCCACAAATTTTCTTAGAAAAAGACACACAAGTTGTGAGTCAAGTTCTAAGCAAACCCTCCTGTACCCCCGATACCAGGATAAGCGAAGGCCTTGAAGGGCACCCCAGAGTTCAGCCATAGGCACAGTACAAATCCTAATGTAATGGACAAAACCAACCTGCCATTGCCCATTGTTGTCGCAAATCACTCCTCTTGCAACAGCGAAACCATCCTTACGAACCGAGCCATCCGAATTAACTTTGATCCACGGTTCTCTTGGAGGCGACCACATTATATAACGCTCTTCCTTATTAGCCAAATTCGAAGCACGCGAAACTGAAGAGCAAGCTTGAAAACTTTCCCCTGCTTGTTCCAAAACCACCCTTTACGATTGCTTGTGAAAGACTGAAAGGTGTGTTTTCAAAAACAAATTGGTTACGCCATTTCCAAATCCACCAGATAGCGATAACAAAAATACAATTCCAAACACCGCCATTGTTGTGCTTATCAGTACAGAAAATATTAGCACGAATCCAAAAGGCGAAATTAGACTCGAAAAATACTTCCCTAGCAAGAGGAGGGTGAAGATCGTCCCAAAAACGCTTTGTGATATCACAATCGCGTAAAAGGTGGATCAACGACTCCTCCTCAGTAGAGCATATTGAACAAGAAACATCCCCGACAAAGTGACGCTTAACTCTCTCTTGGTTTGTTAAAAGAACGCCTTTAAAAGCTAGCCAAGCAAAATAACGAGCTCGTTCCATAACCTTGAGAGACCATATGCATTTGTAAATTACATGATCAATGCCACCCATATCACGTGTCGGGGCCACAATTTCATAGGTAGCACTCACAGTATACTGGCCAGATGGTGAATTTCTCCAAGTTAAAACATCGATGGCTTCTTGATCATCAACAAGAGCAACCGAAGCAAGTTTAAGCAATATAGCATCCGGCAGAAGACTATATAACAATTCCCAATTCCAGCCACTGTCATTTAACCAATAATCACGCACAGTGAGCTGCAACTGTATCCCATAAATCGGCATCAAAGCGTGCTCCGAAAGACAACGATCCTCCAGCCCAAGTCAAGCCAAAATCGAGTGATTCGACCATTTCCTACGCACCATTTCGAGCCTGGCACAATCACTTGTTTTACTCCAACCACAATACTATTCCAAATGTGAGATTTGGATATAGAAATCGAACTCGACGGACGTATATACTTTGCACGAAGAACATCACTCCAAAGTCGATTGGTTTCTGTAAGAGAACGCCAGCTTAATTTACCAATAAGAGCAAGATTTAGATCACTCATAGCCCAGATACCAAGGCCTCCACAATCTTTCGGCTTTGTCACTTCTTCCCAACTGATAAGGTGAATTCGATTTCTCCCTTCATTGCTACCCCAAATGAAATTTCAGGTAAGGGCATCAATCTTGGAGCATATCTCTTTAGGTAAAACAACCGTAGCCATGGTGTAAACCAGAAGAGAAGATAGCACCGATCTAGCAAGTGTGACTCGACCTGTAAGACTCAAAAAACGTCCCTGCCGGCCTTGAAGCCTTCTCGTAACTTTTCAATCAAAGGAGCGAAAGTTACATTTTTAACTTGCTCATGAAACATAGGCATTACCAAGTATTTCCCAATATCACTAGTAACCATAAAGCCACACTCTTCTTTAATCCTGCGCTTTAGAGCCCTAGAGACGTTTGGTGAGAAAAAGATTGTAGATTTTGCAGCACTGACCTTCTGACCCGACGACGAGCAAAACAGATCAAGGCACTCCTGAATAACTTGAATTTGTTGGACCGAGGCCTCAGCAAATAGCATAATATCATCCGCAAAAAGAATGTGCGAGAGAGCCGGACCACCCCGGAAAAGCGTAATTGGTTTCCATCGCTTAGTTGCAACGACCCGAGATATAATCTGACTAAGCCTCTCAATACACCGCACAAAAAGGTAAGGAGATAAAGGATCCCCCTGACGAATTCCCCTTGTCGGATAAAAACAAGAGGTGACTTCTCCATTCCAAAGCAAACGAAAAGAAGTAGAATTCAAACAATTCAAAATCCAAGAAACGCAACGGGCCAAGAAACCTGCATCAATCAGAGTATCTTCAATGAACTCCCAAACGAAGCCTATCATAGGCTTTCTCCAAGTCCAATTTCAACAACATCCATCCTTTAAGGCCTTTGTTTTTTTTTCCATGGAATGGATTACTTCTTGAGCAAGCACAATATTATTAAAAATAAAGCGACCAAGCAAAAAACTTCCCTGCATTGGGCCAATCAGGCGTGGAAGGACAAGCTGTATACGATTGACCATAATCTTTGCAATCACCTTGTAAACAACATTGTAGAGGCTAATGGGTTGAAACTGGCAAATTTGTTCAGGCTCATCAACCTTGGCAATAAGAGCTATCAGAGTTACATTCAAATCAGTTGGCAAAGTCCCAGAATTGAAAAAATCACGAATAGAAGACAACATTGAACCCCCAACAACCGACCAACATTTTTGAAAGAACACGGGCTGAAACCCATCAATACCTGAGGCTTTTAAAGAACCCATCATTTTAAGGGCCTTAACAACGTCCGCCAGTGGAGATTCAAGAATCGCCCAAGATTCCGCCTCAATTCTAGGGAAATCACCTCTACTGCACAAAATAGGACTCCTCTCATTAGTAGGTAGTGTATACAGAGTTTTGAAAAAGTTAACTGCATGAGCTTACAATTCCTCTTTGTCTGTAATCCAACGACCCCCTCCATCTTGCAAAGTGTCAACCCTATTTTTACGCCTCCGTATAATAGTAGAGGCATGAAAAAATCGAGTATTACGATCCCCGACTTTTAACCAATCAACACGGGACTTCATCAATCTGAGTAATCAAATTCTACTTTGTATAATGGATATTACCAAATACCCTACGATTCTAGGAAACCAATTTCTCACGCAAATCATATAACGCATCCACGGTACCCATCTCCCGGCGCTAAGAGCTCTGAATAAACTCCAAAAACTCAGAATGCGTTAGCCAGGCCGCCTCAAAGCGAAACGGTCGTCTCCTCCTATTACATCTAATCTCAGGCTCAAGGGAAAGTAAAAGGGGGGAGTGATCAGATGAAAGCTTAGGTAAATGTCTCACAACAGCTTCTGGCCAAAGAAGACGCCCAACAATATTAGTAAAAATCTGATCCAAACGTTTCTCAACTAGAGTTCGAACCGAATTGCCACGGGCACAAGTAAATGCTTGCCCCGTAAAACCAAACTAAAATATAGAAGATAATCCACAACTAACATATATAAAAAAGATAATATCAAACTAAATACTTGAATTTCTGATATCTTACCTAATATAAAAAATAATCAATATATTATTACTAAACTCGAATCTATCTATGATCCTATTTGTCACCCATCTAACTATGCCACATAAGCATCTTAATTTTTTAATTTAGTTATTTACCCTTTCTTCCTTTTAGTATTTACAATCCTAAAAAATATATAATATACTAATATTACTATTATATCATGATCTTTAATATGTATCGTTATTTTTTCAATGGAAAGTATGGATGATCCATACATAATATCTCTAATATACAATTATCAACTACTTTTTTATATAGAAAAAATTTAAATTTTACATAATTTTACATTATCATCTTTAATATGTACCGTTATTTTCTTAGAATGTCAAGTATGAAACTATCCATACGTAATATCTCTATGAAATTATTTTTATCGGTATAAATTTTAATATCATATCATTTTTTATCTTTTTTACAATATTATATATAAATTTTTTCATCTTTACAATAATTAAATAATAATAATATATATAATATAATAATTTTTTTGTATTTATTTGCCAATATATTATAATAATATCATCTCATTCAAAAATTAAATCACATATCCTATTATAAATAAAGAAATATTTTTGTTACATTGCCTACGTATTAAAATAATTGTCGCTTGAAAGTTTTATTGAGGAAATTATTTTATTTTATCAAATAAGTTTATATAAAATTCAATCGACAAGTAAGGTTCCTTCATAATTTTTTTTCAAATCATCGTCGTGCATGACACGACCGTGTCTTGCTAGTATCAAACTAAAAAAGATGATCTATATTTTTGTTAAAAATATGGCCAATTTATTCATGCACACCATTGCGCAATATCTATCTATCTATCTATTACTAATAACTAAAGCGGTAGCTAATTTTGCCACCATATTGCGTCGCATCTCCCCGAATTAAAATAACTATTTAAAATAGTGATAATAATCAAAAATAAATAAAATTTTCGGTTTTTATTTGTGATGAATTAGAAAATATAGATGAAAAATATTAAAAATATGGTTTGACTATACCTATCAATCATAACTATAACCTAAAGCGGAGGTTAAAAAAATTATTAAACGACACATGCAACTTTTAGATTGGACCACACCATCCTTTTTTTTAAATAATCTTTTATTTTTGGATATGATAAATTCTTATTCATGTTTTTAGAATATAGGATAGAAAATCTCATTATTAAATAATCTTTTATTTTTGGATATGATAGATAGGAAGATTATTAGGATATTTTTTAATGTTATCATACAAATTCTAGAATATTTATTTTATTTTTAGATAGAATCGTTTTTTAACTAAAGTATCTTAATTGAATAATTATCTTTGTAACCAAATATTACTAGCAATCTCCTTGTCAAATTGATTATTATTATTATAATTCAATCATTTGTTACCTTATATGAAAAGATCTTGATTAGTTATATGATAATTGTCTTATCTTTTTAAGCATATCATAACAAAAATTTATATTTAAGCATTTAGATGTTTATTTTTCTCGAATAATAAATATATTTGAAAATATTTTATTATTAAGATTTTATTTAAGAAAAACCCGTACAAGGTACGAGAATACATACTTGTAATAACGAAATAGTTGTTTGTCATTGTTTTTATTTATCTTCTTTCCAAAGATAACACAACAAAATATACTAATTTTACTTCATTTTTATGTGATTTTTTTGTATAAGATAAGACTATGATAGTATTCTTCTTAAATATATTTTTCGGTATTTTAAAAGTTTTAATTGTCTTCTTTCTTAACATAATAATATAAAATTAATTATTTTAATTTATCATATATTTTTGGATTAAATCTATCTAATTACGAAATTATACTCTAATAGTCTTTGTAATAGAGAAGGTTAAATAATTAGGTATATCCTAAGGTTTTTTCAATCTCTCAAATAGTAATTTTATATTCAACAAAAGAATTTTGAGTAATATTAATAGATGAGGAGTCGAGGTATCCAATTTTCTCAAATTTAATTTCTCAATTTTTTTTTAATTTACTAAATTCAATAATGTTCACTTCCCATATTTAATAATATGTAATATTATAGATATATTAAAATAATTCATAATCTACAAGTTTACGTAGATGGAAAGTATCAAAATATAGATAATATAATATTTAATATTATTTAATATATATATATATACTTTATATAACAATTTTGGC
Organism: Fallopia convolvulus; assembly: GCA_964016875.1. NCBI lineage: Eukaryota > Viridiplantae > Streptophyta > Magnoliopsida > Caryophyllales > Polygonaceae > Fallopia > Fallopia convolvulus. Next base: position 82,880,950 of record OZ024718.1, read on the forward strand.
CCCGTCATAAATTAAGTTAATTATATTCTAACTATCTTTTTATTTCATAATAAATTATATCTTATTTGTTAAATTATTTTTTATATTTTTAAATGTTATCTATTCCATATTCTTAAAATATATATTTTTTTTTATTTTATTCATATTTTATCTTCTTTTTTAACTTAAATCTATTTATGAAATATTGTAAGGGAAAAGGAGAATTGTAAATTATTTATCAGACTAATCTATCTTTTTTTGCAACTTTAAACTTAGTAATCTAATTTTTATTTGTTTTATTTGATCCCAAAAATAAAATAAATTTTGTACATGGTAAATGCAATAAATTACTTATATTAAATATTATATTATATTTTTATTTATTTTATATCATATTTATAATATATTTAAAAAATATTGAGTTATAGTCGTGAATGGCATGACGAGTGCAACTAGTACTTACTTTTTTTGGTAGAGGATAGCTACTTAATTACTTTTTATAGAGACACACATTATCCATTGACAATACATATTTGGTAAGAATGTCCCGAAAATTGACACAAATCCTGTCATTTAATCAAATCCATGCATACAATATTTCTATTAGAAGGTATGACATTTAAAATAATCTATACAATGGATATAAAGATATCTTTCTATACTAAATGATCGATCTACAGATCGATCGAATCAAGTTTAACATAAACCCATTTAATATTTAGAGATTCCAATTCTGTCTTCGTCTCTTGTTCATTGTACAAGGTAAATTAGTTTATTAAAGTTTTGGATTCCTAGTTCCATCCTTGAATAGCGGGCATCCCGTAAAAATAGATGCATGCTAGCTAATTAACGCTATATATATTTGTGTGCTTTGGCGTTTTGAAGACAGGGAGACTAAAACATATATACAAGGAAAACAAAATGAAGAGGTTTTTGATGGCTTTGACTCTCTTGGCTTTGGTTTACTCGGGCAATCCCGAGAATATTCCAGCCTCCAGCAGGGACTCCAAGCCTATCCCGGAATTATTTACTCTTCGGAGCCATGGCCTCGCCAAAATAGACCCAAATATAAATATACCTCGTAAGTAATTTGGATTGCTCAGGCTTAATTAATATATAGTGGACATGCATATTGATATGATCGTAATGCATTTCATATTTTCATTTGCAGAGTGCTCACGCTGTAAATTCAAGGGTGTTTGGCATGAGTGCTGCCAATGCGACCAAGAAACGTATCCAATCTGTACAGTATGCTGCTAAACAAACTAGAAATGGAACCCGCAGCTTGGATATATCATATATTAAAAGGAAGCAACCAAATCTGCAAGATGACAATGTATCTGTATGCATCTTGGTCATGTAATTCTCAATTCATATATATTATGGTGAAACTATATCGAAATAAGATCGGGTTGGCTTTTCAAAAGAGATAGAAACGATTGATGATGAAAAAATATGGCAAGGGCCAAGGGGTTGGCCGTTGGCATTAATTTCTTTCTTGGTACATCTTTGTCCGTAACGCGCGTACAGTGAAGACGAAATCATATATATATATAGAGAGAGAGAGAAAGTAAATGCTTATAATGAGTCTTTGAAACTCCTTGAAATTAAACGTTTTCCGGTACCCATATATATATAACTCATCTCTCACAGTCACACACAGGAAGACTCATACTCAATTACTCAATTACTCAATTACTCCATTACTCAATTACTCCTTGAAATGGATTTGTCCAACCTCCCTTTGCTCCTCCTCACCGCCGGCATCGCCTTGGCAGCGGCAGCCTTCCTCCTCCGCCGTAAATATCGGCCGTCATCCGCAACCCCCCTGCCACCTTCCCCGCCGGGGCGGCTTCCAATCATCGGCCACCTCCACCTCCTCACAGACATGCCCCACCACACCTTGGCTGGCCTGGCCCAGAATCTGGGCCCAATAGTGTACCTGCAACTGGGTCGAGTCCCAACGGTGGTAATCTCTTCGGCCCAGCTGGCCCGCGAGGTGCTCAAGACCCAAGACCACGTATTCTGCAACCGCCCGCAGCTCATCTCCGCCCAGTACCTCTCCTTCGGTTGCTCCGACGTCACCTTCTCCAAGTACGGCCCTTACTGGCGCCAGGCCAGGAAGATCTGCGTGTCCGAGTTGCTGAGCTCCAGGCGAGTTAGCTCCTTCCAACTCATCCGACTGGAGGAGACGTCTCGGTTGCTTCGGGCCCTGTCGACTCGGTCCGGGTCGCGCGTCGTGGACCTGAGCGAGTTGCTCTTCAATCTGGCCAACGACGTGCTGTGCAGGGTTGCGTTCGGGAGGAGATTCGGGGAGGAGGGGCTGCTGGACGTGCTGACGGAGACGCAGGCGCTCTTCGCGGGTTTCTGCATCGGCGATTTCTACCCCGAGTGGGGGTGGGTCAACTCAGTGAGTGGGTACAAGAGGAGGCTGGAGAGGAATTTGGGGGATCTGAGAGCTGTGAGTGAGAGGATAATCAAAGAGCACCAGCTGGAGAAGAAGGAGAAGAGCCAAGCCTTGGAAGAAGAGGAGGATTTTGTGGATGTGCTTCTCAGGGTGCAACAGAGCAAGGATTTGGAAGTTCCCATCACTGATGACAACCTTAAAGCTCTTGTTCTGGTAATTAATTTCTCTGCTACGTACTGTCTTTATTAATTACGTGACTTACGTTAAGTAAGACCCATATTAGCAGACATGATCAAGTTGTTGATATCATCATTTTATAAGGGGCGTACGTCTCTTGCAATAAATTTTACGTCTGCCAACTACCACACAGCTCAAAGCCTCAAACTAGTTGTGGGGTGTTTGGTCAAAATTTAGTACGTACAATTGAATTGCCACTGACAAGTCAGACTTACTTGCGATCATCTTAATTGGTTTTTATTTGACTGTTTCCTTGAGGATTGGTTTTCTTAATCAAGATCAAATCAAACATTGTACGCGCGCAGGACATGTTTGTAGCGGGCACCGATACATCATCATCGACGCTCGAATGGACCATGACCGAACTGATTCGACACCCAGAAGCAATGAGGAGAGCACAAGACGAGGTGCGAGGGGTGGCGCATGGGAAACAAACCGTAGATGAAACCCATCTCCCGCACCTTGGGTACATGAAGGCAACCATAAAGGAGGCCATGAGGGTTCACCCGCCCGTTCCATTGCTCGTGCTCCGAGAATCCTTGAACCGCTGCTTGCTCAACGGTTTTGAGATACCTGCTAAGACCAGGATCCTCATCAACACCTACGCCATTGGGAGGGACCCGGAATCATGGGACGAACCCTTAAGGTATGACCCGGAAAGGTTTTTGGCGGGTGAGGCTGAGATTGATTTCAAGGGTCAGGATTATAGATTCCTGCCCTTTGGAGGTGGGAGGCGGGGGTGCCCCGGTTACTCGTTTGGGATGGCAACCGTGGAGATTGCGTTGGCTCGGCTTTTGTTTCACTTTGACTGGGAGTTGCCACCTGGAGTGGAAGCTGAAGAGATGGATCTCACGGAGATATTTGGGTTGGCTATTAGGAAGAAAACGCCGTTGATGCTTGTTGCTACTGCAAACAAGGATTATCCTTTGCAAGGAGAGTGTTGAGCTTCAAGGAACAGAGTCACACAGTTTAATTTGTACAAAATGTACCAGTTCCTCTGTTTTGTGTTTTGGTGAAAAACAAGGGTTATCTTGTGATCTTCTTTCTTCTTGTTTCTGATAAAGGGCATTCCCCTTATCGTGCAGGAAATGTTGTAAGCCTAAGCGCAAATAAGAGCTTCTGATATGTAAAATGCAAACTGTAATGCTATATGATCGAGAAGCACTTTGAAACATCACGACTTCTGTGCAGAGAGATATTTGTGTTTCATCGGTGACCTTTATCTTCACGACGTCTAAAGTGAAAAGTTCAATGAATATGCTCAGTCCAAGCAACAAAATTCACGGACCAACACTATCTCAAGACCCGTTTAAATGTAGCCTATCACGTTTTTAGTGTTAGGTATGAAATAAGGTTTATGTATGGATCATTCTCATTCCCTCAAAATGCGCGGTGTGAGTGAAACCTAATTGTTCTTCATCGGAAAAGAGGAAGGAGGCAGGGGAAGCAGTGAATTTGAGGTCGAATCTGTATTGAACTAAAACCTGCTGCTAAACTCGGAAAATTCTCTTTCTGCTTCAGTGGGCTTCAAGGGCAAACATGGTAACTGGGTGTGGGTGGGTTATCGTGAAGCGAGAGGGAGAAACAGGGAATTGAGAGTTTTTGCCTTGTTGATGTTGGTTTGCTCGATCTGATTCATGTGAGTTGAAACTTGGGTGCTCGTATTTTAGAGCAAAGTTAACAATTAGTATTGTGGTACAAACCCAATGGGTCAATTTGAAAAAGAAACCCGATTCTTAATTTTATAACCAGACACCACTCACTTGTGGACTTGTGGACTTGTGGTCTTGTGGTCTTGTGGTCTTGTGGAGTGAAGAAACAGAAATTTCTTGCCATGGCGATTTGCCGATCCCTTGTCCTCTCTCGCCGCTTTTCTGCTCCTCCTCACTTGAAGCTCCTCTTATCTTTATTCCGTCGCTTCAATTCCCTTTCACGAGCCCCTCTTTGGAGCCCCATTCCTCCCCATCCCAAGCTCACCCTCCCAACTTTCCCTCTCATCTCAAGACCCGCCATTTCAATTCAGCTTCCCCCCAACAACCGATTTCTGACCCACCCATTTACCTCCGCCCGCAACCCCAAGCTCGTCAACTTCTCCCTGCCTGACTCCGAGTCCGAATCAGACTCCGAACAAAAATCCCCGCTGCCGCCGCCGCCGCCGTACGATCCATTCAACAAGAAGCCAGCAGTCGAAGAGCCCGAGGACCCCAAAAACCTGCAGCAAGTGTTCCACAAGATGCGCACGGAGGGGCTCATACAGAATGCAGTCAAGATGTTCGACGTATTGTCTAAGCAAGGCCTGACCCACGAGGCGCTGGAGCTGTTCAGGATCATCAAGGAAAAGGGCACCATGCCCGACGTGGTGGCCCACACTGCTGTGATGGAGGCCTATGCGGATGCCGGACAGCTCAAAGAGGCGCTCAAGGTGTTCCTTAGAATGCTGGCTTCCGGGGTGCCTCCCAATGCATATACTTATGCAGTGCTTATCAAGGGATTGGCTGGGGGCGATGACAACATGGTGCAGGAGGCTAACAAGTATTTGATGGAGATGGTTGGGAAAGGGATGAAGCCCAATGCCCAAACTTATACGCCAGTGTTGGAGGCGTTGGTCAAGCAGGGGAAGGAGGAGGCCGCCAGGGAGATGGTGAAGGCCATGAAAGGAAAGGGATTCCAGTTCGATCGGAAGAGTGTCATGGAGGTTGTAAAGGGGAAGAGGGGCCCTGCTAGGCATGTATTCAACATTATCTTTGGGAAGTGAGTTTAGTACCTCTCCCACCTCTATCTTGGCTTCAAACAAGTACTATATTTATTTGCCAAATTGTGTTTACTACTTTTTAAATTTCAATGTCAGATTCGTAGTCTCTGGGGTTATACAACTTTCACACACAACTTCCAAACTGAATGTATCATCTCGCTTGAAGAGAAATACAACCAAAAGCTTCATTTCCTTGTGCAGTACTAATATCCATAAAGATGGTGTTATCCTCAAAGCCACTTGAAACCACGTCCCAAATACACCATGATAATTCTTTAATAAGGTGTCTTCAAGTATGACTTAAAAGCGAAAACTTTGGGCATCCAAGGCCTTAAGATTCTCCATCGTTCTAAATGTGCTCTACCCGTAGAAGGTATGTAAGGTTTGTAATTTATCCACGTAATATGAAGTCCAACAAGACCAGACAATTGGGTAAGTTTTCTCACGATCGGTCAGAAAATTCGTCACCCCTCAATTACATTCATATCATAGGCATCCAATGCTATGGAAAACCATTATTTAATCCCTGTTCTTCTTGGCTTCAATTGTGTTGATGAGCAGTTAGTTGCCAAGACACTTGCTATTATTTATGAACATTCAATACCCCCCCCCCCCCCCCCCCCCCCCCAAAAAAAAAAAAAAAAACCCTTTTTGGGATTCAATCTCAGCTATGCATCAGTTTTCTTTTGGAGGCTAAAATCAGCTGTGGTACTGTTGGTGATAGTTGTAGAGCAGCTTCCCCACAGTCATTGAGGAAAGTAGTTACGGAGGAAGCGTTGCCAATCTTATGCGATAAGCATATCCCAACAGCAGAGCCACCACAGCTTGAACATGTATAGGCGGACAGCTAATAACGCTGCCCCCTCTTCTGATCCTTCTTCCTTTGCAAAATCAAGGATACTTTTCCAGGGACTCTGGTTTCTTAGAGGATGATGTCAACCAGCAGTGTCGTTACAAACAATCCATCTACCATCTACCATCTGCCCTATCAACATGCCATAATGCGTATTAGGATTTTGGAAAGGTTGCTCATCTTCCTTAAGGTTTCTATGGCTATAACACTGCCCCCTTTTATGATCCTTCTTCCTCTGCAAAATCAAGGATACTTTTCCTGGGACTCTGGTTTCTTAGAGGATGATGTCAACAAGCAGTGTTGTTACAAACAATCCAGATACCATCTGCCCTATCAACATGCCGTAATGCATATTAGGATTTTGGAAAGGTTGCTCATCTTCCTTGAGGTTTCTATGGCTATGTGCTAGAGGATAATTTTTCTGCTAGACGAGGATAGGAATGTGCATGCTGGGGGCGATTTTATCCATTGCCCAGAGCCTGCAAGTTCTCAGCAGGAAACACAAACCAATATGCTGGTTGTTGTCTTTTACAAGGCAAGTGAACCTGAGCACGAACCCTTGAAATGAGTACAATTAACAATTCATGCAAGTTTCACCTGAGAAAAATACCTGCTGATTTCAAGCAGAAAACACCATGCCTTTGATGTATTCTGCTTTCCCATTGAGATGAGATGATACAGGAGAAGGAACCAAACGACAATAAAACAAGAAGCATTAGAGGAAAAAGTACACTAAAAACAAACATGCATAAAATCCTCAAGGCTCAATCACTAAAACTCAGACAACCTTCCCAATCACAGACCAATTAAATTTAAGGAACTTTGCTCCCCTAAATAATTTAGGATTAGAACCATGGACTTTCACCAGAAGGTATCCAGCAGAATCCTGAATAAGTCAATGAAAGAGACAAGAAGCATAATTCGTGTGCAAATCAACGTGAATCGATGTACACAAGGTCTACAAAGAGATGACACTAGAGCGAAAAAACATCTACATGAAGCACACAACTCCTTGAAACTGTACCATCATTCATCAACTGACAAACCATCGTCTAGGTTGAAAAAATCAGGCCACTACTACCTCGCAACTAACCTGATGTAGTTCGAGCAGGAGTGATGCTGGAGACAAGCACAGGTATGTTGCTTGCAGCTTTCTTGGCGGCTATTTCTTCTAACCTTTTCCATGTGCTTTCCCTTCTTATTCTAATTTCCTCTTTCTTTGATTCGTCTTCTTGAAACTGGAGCATGCAATCCTCAAATAGTTCAGGGTCAAGGTCAGAGAAAATCTTGCGAACATTTAACGTCAAGCTATGGACAGCTTGATTCCAGTGACTTCTCTCATTTTCCTCCAGTGCAGGGAAGATAATAGGAAGAATAACTTTGAGGTTTTGTCTGATTAAAGTCTCTATGTGATCATTATTCCAAAGAAATAGTGCTCTTTCCGCCACCTTGAGGTGAAATAATAGCAAAAAAAAAATCAGTTTAGAATTGCTATTTATTATTTATTCATAGTCACTGATATCAGATTTAAACACACAAGAATCATAATTTAAGGTTTTGTTTTTTCATAATTAAAAAAATATAAGAAATTTATTCTCCAAATAGTAAAATTGACTTGACTTGGTAAACTTGTACATCAATTTCTAAGGAAGCCTTGATTTGTTTTTTCATAATTCAAAAAAGATGAAAAATTTGTTCTCCAAATAGTAAAATTGACTTGATTTCAGCTTGCTTGGTAAATTGTGAATCAATTTCTAAGGAACCCATAATTGTAGTCCATGTTCTAATAAACGTTAGGCGGACGCTGGGCAGAGAGGGACCGCCTAGCACCTAGACAGCCTAAACGGTGACCTAGGCGGTCCTAGATGGTTGCCTAGGCGGTCTGTACGGCTAAGCGGACTAGGACCTTCCGGCGCCTAGGCGGGGACTAGAAGGGATTTTTAGAACAGTGATTGTAGTAGTACTCCGGCTGGGGGGGGGGGGGGGGGGTCAAGAGAGGTGGGAGAGATTTCAAGGACAGTGGAAATGAGGAAATATTTTTGTACTTTTCAATCTTTGATTAGAGAATTTCTCACTATAAAAGGTTTTTTTTCCTCCACGTTGAAAGATTGTTCTGGACGAATCAGTGCCCAATTTATCCTCTTTCTGAGTATTGGTTTGGGTTGATTGCTAGATATCAAGCTCCTACCACTATTGAGTAAGAGTTGCTCCTAAGATATTTTGATTCAGCTGTTTAAGCCCCTTGTCTATTTTTCATCTCAATCTTAGTGCTTTTACAAAGTGGAAAAGGTTGACTCTCTTCCTTGACAACATAGCTTCCTAAATCTACACCCTTCTACAGTTCTACCTAATTAACTTGGCTTGCATCCTTCCTCGAGAGAGTATTATAGACGCAAATTATGAACTGCACATTTAAAAACAAATACATAGAAGCAGTAAGAAATGTAATGGATGAATTTAAGCATCAGCAAATAAGTCACTACCTGGAAGTGCGGACTATTCAAGCAACGCGCTATCTGTTGAAATAACGGAACCACACAACGCTGGAACTCAGGAGGCTGTGTGGCTTCTAGTACTTCTTCCAACTCAGTGAGAAACATAACTTCCTTAGAGCTATTTGTAATTGGCCAATACTTCAACAACCCTCTTATTACAATATCAGCAAGTTTGCAGTCTTTTTCAACAAATTGTACTATGCAGTAAGAAAGCTGCTGATGGTACATTTGTAAGCACCTAGGTTTATGCAGAGGAATCAGTGCCCTAACAAGAAAGAGTTTGTGTTCCTCCTTGAGCGGTAGAGCAAATCCATTGATAATACTGCCCAAAATCTCCAGAAGTTCAGCTATTCCATTATACTTCTCAGTTTCAAAAACAAATTGATAAAATATATTGTTTATAGCCTTCCTAATAAAAGGTCGATGTACCATAAACTTTCCATATATGCGATGCAGGATTGTTTTCAGGTATTCTCTCTCTCGAGGATCTTCAGAGTCAAAGAGATCTAGCAGTGCCAAAACAAATGAGTGATCAATATATCGTTTAGCCAATTTTGCATCTGTTTCTGGAGAGGCAACAAATCTCAAAAAGAGCTCATAGACAATCTGCAAATGAGGCCAGGCTGGGTCCATCAAGGGCTCATCTTCTTCAGCATCAAACGCTTCAATGCCTTTGTTTTCTCGTGATTGTGCAGAAAAAGACCGAAATAAGTTCAATGAAACCATTTTTACAACTTCCTGCATTAGAGTCTCTGAAAATTTTGTGTTTGCTGAAGAAACATAATCCACTAGTTCTAACAATGTTTGGCGCTTCACCTCTTTCTCTTTAAGATTCTTTGTTGGGTCAGTGAAGTCAAATATAACGCAACACATGTGAAGTTTTTTGATGAACAAGTTCTGCTTCTCTGAGCTTGGAACATCCTTGAAACCCGGCAATGCCTCGTAAGATGACATTGATATACCATTCATCTTTGAATCCACACCTTTAGATGTTTTATTTGCCTGATTCTGATTTGCCTTTGGACCACCATGGGAGCCAGGGGCAGATGCATGATTGAGCTTCCCAAACCTGTTAGTACCCAGGTCACCCTTTTGAACACTGGTCGATGCAGTAGAGATTGCAGTATCCACGCCCCTATGGTCTCGATGCTCAGACGACTTGGATGATTTCCGAGGAATTTTACTAAGAATTTGTTTAAACATTTTTCATATATCAAACAGGTTCAGTAGTCTACACAAGACCAGACTTGTTCAAAACAAAGTTCAAAACTTGCCCAATGCTAAAACAGGTACTTCAGGTAGCTTTCCAAGGCTAACCTATCATCCAGCAAATTCAAAACAGAAGCTTCTTACATGTCCGCAAGCATTGTACACCATATAGTATCACTGAAAACCGCGGACTGCAGGGCGTAGCCACTTTGCTAACGAGAACAAAGGAGAAACAAATTTAACACTTGGGGTTTAAATCAAACCCTAACTATTTGTGTGACTCTTCTTCACGCGGAAACTTGCAGGAACTTCCACTCTTTGCCAAACCAGGCACCATATATCAACATTGAAGCTTATAACCTAAAATTTGAGAAGCCCAGTATTGGTAGATGTATCGATAAATCACAGATCAAAAAAGTTTAGCACTTGATATTGAAAAAGATAGATTAACTACAAAAATTGGTCGATCTTGCTACCATTAATCATTCACCCTCGGCACCAAACACACACACACGGAGAACAGCACGAATAATCAATAGATGTTTTCGCCACATTTGTTGTTTTAGCCACTAACTACAACCCAAAAATAAAATCACCCTATACCAATCCGAAGCGAAATTGTGAAGATGAGAAAGCCGAAGACAAATTATTTGCTAAACACCCAAAAATCAAGGGGGAAATAAGAGAGATGCCAAAATCGGCACATGCACAGGGATTAAGGGTTCCAATGAAACACAAGAAGAGTGAAAACACCCACAAATCCAGATGGAGAATGAAGTAGGAAAGAGCGAGAGCAAGGGTGAAAGGAAACTTACAGGGATGCGAGTAGGCCGTACGCGAGAGAGGAGGGAAGGAAACGGTCTCGAAACCTTGTGGTTCTAGTTTCTGGTTTGTGGAATTGGCGAATTCACTCCATCTCCATTCAGGCTGCTTCGTGTTCGTGGTTGTCGAGTTGTGAGTTGTGAGTTGTGACTCGGGAATTTATTCCCCTTCCCCTTTTAATAATACTCCTACGATTTAAAAGTTCCAAGGCAAAAAAATCCTAGAATAAAACAAATGGATTCTAATTATATTATTTTTATTTTTATTTCCAATTTAGTTCATTGTACGACAAAAATTGATTATTTCGTTCGAATTTTTGGATCTTCGTTATCGACTTCTTTCGAAACGCGTCATTTCCCCCGGAGTAGGGGAGAGAACGAGAGAAAGGAAAGAAGAGAAAGCTGTCAACAATGGCGCCCAAGGCGAAAGAGAAACCGAAGACTTCACAGGGCCAGCCTCCCATCGCCGTCGAAGACTTGTTTACTTCTCTCAATCGCCACATAGAGCGCGGCGAGTATGAACAAGCAGTCAAAGTCTCAGATCAAGGTTTTTTCCCATTGTGCTGAATTTATTATTCCTCGTTTGAGATTTCTAACAATCTTCCCTCTCTCGATTATTTCTGTAGTGCTGGCAATTTCCCCAAGCGACGAGGACGCGATTCAGTGCAAGATCGTGGCCTTAGTTAGGGCCGATAACATTGACGAGGCTATGAAAGTGATTAATTCGTCGAAAAGGATCTCGATTGACCTTAATTTCTTGAAGGTTTGAATTTTTATTCTGAATGCTTGGAGTTTCAATTGAATCGAATAAATTTTGTATCTTTTTTAAAAAGAAGTTTGACTTGCGATGGATGGTTAATTTGAAGATCTGGAGGCGTTAGATTGAAGCAGATATTGCTTATATATTATTTAGCATCGATTAGAATGCGTTATTTAGGTTTATGCTTCACTTTATAATGGGAAGTTTTATATGCATTGTGTTATTCTTTAAAATTATATGCATCCGGGGGATCCTCATACCTCCATCATTGTGTTAATGTGGTATGCAATGGCAAATTTCGATTTCAGGCAGTTGCATACTTGCATGTAATTGTTATAGAGAGGTAGAGGTGATTTCATCGCTGTCGGTAATTCCCTTGTATGCAGATTTAGAATTTACACATTCTTTGTCTCTTAGAGGATTTTTGCTTCAGGTGACAGGTTTAAAATCTGTAGATTAATCTGGTGTTTGTCAATTGTACTGGATGTTGTTTGCTTGATCTGAATTTGCTTCCAATTTATGATAATGTTTAAGACAATAAATGCACATGTATATTAGGAGCTGCGAGATTTACTTAATGGTTCATTTTTTCATGTTTTTTTTTTCCCAATAGGCATATTGTTTATACAGGCAAAACAAGTTAGAGGAAGCTCTAGAATCTTTGAAAAGCCAAGAGAAGAACAATGAAACTATGTTGCTACAGTCCCAGATAATGTACCGTTTGGGAAGAATGGATGACAGTGTGGAAATTTATCAAGAACTTCAAAAATCAAAGATCGAATCCCTGGAGATCAACTTAATTGCTGGTTTGGTGTCTGCTGGAAGGCCTTCTGAAGTTCAAAAAGTATTAGATGCACTTAGGATTAAAGCAAATAGTAGCTTTGAGTTGGCGTACAACACCGCGTGCTCATTGATTGACAGAAATAAGTACAAAGATGCTGAACAGATGTTACTCGCTGCTCGAAGGTGATATACAAATATACTTTCTTTATATCTATATATATAACATAAAATATGGGGACACTTTTATGCATTCAGCTATTGGTAAGATTTTAAAGTGTTGAACAAGAAGTTTTTCCAAGATGGACGAAAAGCTGGAATGTGTTTGTAGTAATCATTGTTGGTGGTTTCTTCTTCCATTTCCCTGGTTTCTAATGAACACTTCAATTTTTGTGGAGATATATATTTAGCCTATTGAGTCAAATAGTCATTCTAACTAACTGCTGCCTTTTTCCTTCTAGGGTGGGTCAGGAAACACTAATGGAAGACAACTTTGCTGATGATGATATAGATGTGGAACTGGCTCCAATAGCAGTTCAATTGGCTTATGTCCAACAGGTAACTTTCGTATGACATATAACTATCAACTGCAGTGTTCAGTGATACTAAATGGTGCTTGTGGACTCTTTTCTTTTCTTTTTTCAGATCCTTGGGCAGACATCAGAAGCTTTTGAGGCTTATTTGGATATTGTCAAGCGTAATCTAGCTGATGATTCATCACTTGCTATTGCAGTAAATAATCTCATTGCTCTTAGAGGACCAAAGGATGTCTCTGATAGCTTAAAGAAACTTGATCGACTGATAGAAAAGGTAGCTGCTGGTCAATTTCAACTTGTACGTGGTCTGGACTCAAAACTTTCAGTTAAGCAGAAGGAGACAATTTATGTGAATCGGGCTCTGCTCCTTCTCCATGCTAACAGGATAGAACAGGTATCTTACAATATTGGTTTTATTTGTGTGGGTGGGTGTTTTTGGCCTATTGAGTGAACATTGTTCAATGGCTTTTCAGGCTCGGGAGCTTGTTAGTGCACTGCAGGTCATGTTCCCTGAAAGTGTGATTCCTGTGCTGCTTCAAGCTGCAGTCTTGGTCAGAGAAAACAAGGCTGGAAAAGCTGAAGAACTTTTGGAGCAGTATGCTGAGAAACTACCTACCAAGTCTCAGCAGTTACTCCTCACCAAGGCCCAAGTAGCTGCTGCTGCTGGCCACCCACAAATTGCAGCTGATTCCCTATCCAGAATATCTCATATGCAGCACATGCCTGCTACTGTTGCCACCATTGTGGCCCTCAAAGAACGAGCTGGAGATATTGAGGGTGCAAACTCTATATTTGATTCTGCAATCCAGTGGTGGTCGAATGCCATGGCTGAAGAGAGCAAGCTTGGTATCATAATGCAAGAGGCTGCTGCCTTCAAGGTCAAGTATGGGAGAGAAAAGGATGCTTTCAAACTGTACGAGGATCTAGTAAAATCTAGTAAGAGTGTTGATGTTTTGGTAGGACTGGTGAAAACAGCTGCTCATGTGGATGTTAGCAAGGCAGAAACTTACAAAAAGCAGCTGGAGCCGCTTCCTGGTATGAACAAAATCGATGTGGATAGGTTGGAGCAAGAGGGGACATCTGGTGCAAAGTTCGGTCAAACTGGACCCCGTGGAAGGGATGTTGAAGGTCAAGAAGAGAATAAGGCTAAAGATAGGACAAAGAAAAAGAGGAAGAGGAAACCGAGGTATCCCAAGGGTTTTGACCCTGCAAATCCGGGTCCTCCACCTGACCCAGAGCGGTGGCTACCAAAGAGGGAGAGGTCCAGTTACAGGCCTAAGAGAAAGGATAAGAGATCAGCTCACGTCAGAGGTTCCCAAGGAGCTGTTGTCAGGGATAAGCATGATGCCAATGCTGCTGATCCTGCTTCTTCACGTGCTAATAGTTCTGAAGCCACTACTTCAGCTTCCAAATCAAATGCAGCAAGTGGCTCGAAAGGACCTTCACAAGGTGCTGGCACATCAAAGTCTTCAAAGAAGAAGTCCAGGAGGAAGTGATGATCCATAGAAAGGTTTGGTTGGGTCTGATAAACAAGAAAGCAGTGATTCAATTCCAGTACTTGCTCCCTTTCTGGGAGTTTTTTGCTGACTATATTTTGTTGTTTTCTTCTAGCTTCAGATTGAGTTGAGCTGTTATAGACTTTCGATGCTTCAAATGTTTTTTTTCCACCCTAGTTTGACTTATCTAAGCGTCTGCCACCTTTTGTATTGTTAGCAGAAGCCTGCAAGTGCTTGTGAAAACAATTTTTCTTCCATGTCTAGTGGGGTGACTACTGGGAACTGGCCTTAACCATTTTTGTTGCAGGTGGGACTAATTTCCAAGTTTCTTCACCTTGATAAAACTGCAGTCGTTTTGAATGCCTGGTATCTCACTCAGGTAATAAATGTATTCTGCTACAGTCTCAAGGCTCGTTATGGACTACTCCAAGAGATCTTGCAAGGGAATTCAATGGCTAGACTTGGGTAAAGCACAAATATATTGTGAATAAAGGAAGAACCAAAGCATAAAAGAAGACTTGGGTAGAAGCCTTTTTGGCATTTCAGTTGAACATCTGTCCAAAAAACCTTCAAAGATCAAGTAAGATGGTAATAGAATGGCACTCCAAAGTTTCTCATTGCAATTTTTTTTCCCGGAAATTGAAGTTCTGTTAAAAGAAGAGAGTGGTAAACATGTCTTGGAGAGTTTTGATCGTCAAAAGAGGTATTTTTTTCACTTGAAGTGTAGAATGAATGTAAGAATGCTCTTGTCATCTTCAAACTAGTTTTGATTAATACATTCTTCCATACTGTAAAAACACACAAAGCATCCATCATCCATATTCAAAGGTGAAAGTTCAATTTGCAATTGCTCCCGTCTCAGTTGTGAACATTTTGATGCGGAGCAGATGTACACTATCAGAATTCAAATCCGCCAACAGGTTTTGACTAGTACATACTTGACAGAGCAAAAGAGCAAATAGAATAGAAGTGTAAATAGAAAATTTCACAAGTTCCCATTGATACCACCAGTTAAAAAAAGACCAATAGTTAAGTAACAATTTTGAAATTTTGCTGTACATGGGCCACTTTGATCAGAACACAGATAAAACCCTAAAAGAAGACAGTATTCATTATTCCAGCTTAGTAGAGAGCTGGTGCTCGTGCTCGTGCCTTGCTTGGTCACCGATCAACTCAATCCAAAGATTAGAAATCCACAAAAGACTAACCATGATAGCGGATGAGATAACAAGCAACCAGCAAAGCCAAAGCCAAGTGGGCACCAATCCATCTCCACCGCCACGCAAGTAGAAATCCCACATCCTAAAGACCACAAGTGGGCCAAGCACGGCCCTGGCAACCGTGTAAAGCGAGTAGAAAACAGGGGATAAGGTCCCATAAAGCCTAGCGGCTCCATGGTCATCTTCCTTCCTGAAGGCCGCAAGGGTCCACACGTTCTGGCAGGGGCTGGAGACCTCAGCTAGAACCAGAAGCACGAGCAGGGCGGCGCCGCCTCGGCAGGCTAGGAAGCGGCTGGTGGCGAACACGAACAAGGTGGCGAGGTGGTGGGCGATGAAGAGGACTTGGCCGGGGAGGAAGATCAGGTAGTGGATCAAGTCGGTGGTGAAATAGGCGATGCTGAAATCAAGGACTAGGTCTTGGAAGGGCGTGTTCGGGGAGGCGAAATTGAACAAGGGATTTTGTGGGGTGTGGAAACGGAGTGCGTAGGTGGAGAGGAGGACTGCCGGGGTGCCATGGAAGAGGGAGATCAAACAACTTGAAGCTCCTGGCTTTAGTTTGGGAGACCATGTTCGGAAGACTCTAGTGTAGGCTACGAGGTAGATGAAGAGGAAGGTTAGGAGAAACAGGGCAAGGGGTGGCACTGCTGCTGATTCCAACTCCATTCCCCTTGGTAATTGGTAATTGGTATTGGCCGGTGGTGATTATTGTAATTGATTTGAATTCTGGAAGCTTTGAGAGAGGCTTTCGGTTAGACAGACGTGTGGAAAACCTAAAAGGAGGCGTGCGCAAGCAGATTTTTACAACCAAATTTGTTTTTATTATATCTTATCTTACACATTTAAGATAAAATTTATCTACTATCTCTCTATCTAATTTCCTAAAGTTATAATTAATTAATTTACTTTATGATCAATGATAATCATCTAAGAAAACAATTTCTCTAATCCAGAAACGAGAGATACAATCCTTATGGGAAGAGAGATTATGGGAAACCAGTCAACCAACCGACTGAAACTAAACATAGCAGAGCCCTACACAATTACACAGACTCCTTTTGCAGATATTGCAAGCTTCCTTTCTAAATGTCTAACCAAAATCTCAGCTAAATTATCTCAAAATATTTGTAAATCACCTAAACAATCTTCTAGTAAAATCCCAGCTCAGCAGAAAACACCTTTTTCATTTCAAAATATTGATCACCAGAAGAAACGTGGGACCTGGAGCACCAAGCAACGTGCCCGTCGGGCCTTACAAGAATGGCTCCTCTGTTGCTCATCTTGCATATCTCCCACCACCAAGGAGAAGTCGGCAAGCGTTTGTCTTCCACAATGTCCATGCAGCAGCAGGGAAGAGATGCTGACCTCACTCCGTTCACATTGTTGTCGATGTAGGGCCACACGACACACACCTTGAGAAGAACGCTGAATTTCTTCGCCACCTCCACTGCTGGCTGAGAGAGCTAGGTTATAAGATTCCTTGATTGGCCCTATAATGAGAAGGAACTCAACTTTGTCTCCAGATATGAGATCTAGAGTTGACACCGGCTCCTAGGAACACAATTTAATTTACTCATGTTCAAACATTACAAGTTTGCTAGGACTCTCTCGAATCAACTAGGAAACACAAAAGCATTTTTCTACCCTGGGGATAGAATCTGATAGGAGTCTCATTTTCATATGAGGGAGCCTTGACCCTGGTTCAATAGATGGAATATAGGCCCTTCGACAACCAGTAGGTGCTTCTGGTGGAGTGCATAGGCATTGCTGCCATGTGCAATAGCTCCTTCTAGATATCTGAAGATTTTTTTTTGAACGAATTGGATTTTTGTAAGTATGTCAGAATTCAATCAATACGAAGATGGGCAACCGAAAAAGAATTTTTAATGTTCTGCAGCAAGGAAACTACCTGAAGCCAAGATCTTCTGCAGGAAACTGGAGTTGCAAGCTCTTTCCTTCTTCAAAGGTATGCTTCAATCTGGCAAGTCTTAAAGACCCCAGCAGATAATTCTCATTCAAAATGACATCTGCAAGCTGAGACCGACCTAAGGAGAATGCTCCATCTAAAATTAATCTCTGGACTCGAGATGGCAAAATTGAGCCAAGGCCGTCAGATATCACCCTATGTACTGCCAAAGCAATAGGGTAAAACAATTAATAACCAACAAGAATTTACAATATCTCATGAGAAGGCTGCGATGTATGATCTAAATCAGCATGCCAAGTTAAACGCAGAGGTCATCAAGATTCATTTCTCTACCCATAATACAGTACATAGTGTCTGGGAAATCACCTGTATTTGCAACAGTTGGGTCAAGCCCAAGGGCAGCAGGAACAGCCATGGCTGCTTTAATGTTTTCAACACTGAGCTGTGTGTTATATGTTGCAATCTGGCGTCATTATATATATAAAAGCTCAATTACTGACAATGAATTGAATACTGAAGCTACAAGGAAAAAAGAAGCTCAAAGGTAATAAAAGAGCAAACATGATACCGGCTTCCGTTCTGTTTCATAAGTTGTAAGAAGTGTGGATGGGGCGATACCATTGACTACAGAAGCCAACTTCCATGCAAGATTATGAGCATCCTGGATGCCAGTATTCATTCCTAACATAAAGAGCAAAGAAGACAGTTTACACCTCCTGTATAGTATTAAGAATTTTACATTTCAACAAGCTTCCACAAGAAATAAACCCCATAGGCATCAACAAGAGAGATAATCGACCACAAAAGTCTCAGATGCTAGAATGTGCCTATTACCAAAGCCACCCGCTGGAGGAAAACGGTGTGCAGCATCTCCCACAAGCATAACTCGGTTGTCACAAGACAAATACTTGTCAGCAACTTCAGCATGCATCACCCATGGTTTAACATGAAGCACATTGATATCTTCAAGCTCTCGGCCGACCAGATTGAAGATTAATTTCTCACACATCTGAAACAAGTTAAATGCTTAAAGAATCTGACAGAGTAATAAGGGGTCTCTTATGAATATTATATAACCAAAGAGGCGTTGAGACTTGTAGCAGATTGCCATGCAAAATAATACTGGTAGCTTTCTAGCTTTAACATGCTAAGAAACTAAACTAAACAAAATGACCAGTTTAGGAAAATTATAAATGTTTTACTTGCATACCTCTAGCTTGAAACCTTCAAGTGTTTGCTGTGGAGGGTAATAGGGTACCTATAACAAGATCAATGATTTTTATAAACAATGATCTTTCGTGGAAGCAGTGCTTTTGGCGCAGTATAATTTATTCAGTACCTGCAGAACAAATTCCCCTTGGCGAAGATCATGAGCTACAAGAACACCTATAGCTTCAGTATTGAAAATGAAGAACAGCATGCCCGGCCTCTCCTTCCATAAGTAGTTTCCCAGGTCCTTGCTTAAGAAATGCACGCTGACAAGCTTTTGCAGGTCTGTCTCACCAACCATATCAACCCCAATAAGTCTTCTCACTGTGCTCCCTGCGCCATCAGCACCAACAAGAGTGCCACAACGGATGTGTTTCTCAATGTACTTTCCTTCCATTTGAAAAGATGCAGTGACATTCAAGTAACGGACAGAAGCACCGATGGAAACCAATTCATGCCCCATTAATATATCCTTATCTCTAATAGGCTTGACATCTCCTGCACTGTCATAATTGCAAACATGGAAGCCAAGATTTTCGAGTCTTTTAAGCAGTAACCTGCTTAATTTATACTGAGAAAAATGTGCTATAGATACAGGGCTGACAAGTTGGTCTAAATCTGCATATGAAAAGAACTATGATAAGATGTTTAATCTAACCATCATGTGACATTGTAATTAAATGTTATTGCTATCATATAGAGCAGGCAAGCAATTCACAATAACTATAAGACAAAGAAGCCATGCAGTCTAAGCAGGCCCGTCTAAATACCCGGTTCAACCTGTTCAATGTAACAGGGCCCCCAAATGATTGGGACCCCTTATACATATAAAGTTGGACGTATTGTATAAGAGTTGTCAGAAGTTTTGGTGCATGGGCCCAAATCTTTTTGTAACTATTTACTATTTCAACACATACAGTCATACATATCTTTTTCATTTTTTTAATTTTATTGATGTATGGGCCCCAAATCTTTTCTTATTTTGTGCCCTTTTCTTTACTTTTCTTATTTTTTTTATGTACATACTTTTGTGCTGTGGGTTTTAATTTTTTTTTCATCTTTTAACAATATATCCTTCATTATCTTTTTTTATTTCATTTTCCTTTCCTATTTTTGCTTAATAAAAATGATTTTAATTCATTGTTGTGCTTCTTTTTAGTTATCTTAAACAGCTTCTAACTAAACACTATTTTCCCTACAAACTTATTTAATTTGTATTTAAACTAGGGTATATATTTTAAGCAAATGTTTTTTATTTTATTAATTAATAATTATTTTAAACAATAGTTTTTATTTAACTATTTCATCAATGATTAATGCTTGACTAAGAGAATTTCATATAACCACCCAAACTAAGCATATATACTATCTAAAAATTATTAAACACCTTTAATTAATTATATTATAAAGGCCCAAAATTAATTTTTGCACAGGGCCTCCAATATTCCCGAGACGGCCCTGAGTCTAAGAAGTGTAGATTGAGAAATAGGCTACCAAAAGCAACGTAGCGTTGTTGCACATAAATCATACTACCTTGAGGTTGGATATGATCAACTGAGCCAAGAATTGAGCCAGAGAGTGACGTACAATACACAAACTTTCTCCATAAATCAATTGGAGGTTGGGAATGTTGTATCTCTTGGGCCAATCCATCTAACTTGCAGAACACCTGTGAAAGAAATATGGATTGTATAAGATGTCAAATTTCAGGATGTAAGAGATGGTTCTTCTCTCCAAGCAATTTGATCAAAACCATCTTCCAAAAACTGAAGACTACCTCCATGGTCCGATTATTTATGAAGTGTGCCTGAGGATGGTTGGAGAAAGCTTTGCCCTTGTCTAGAAGAGTGAAGCAGCAACTCAGTTCATTTCACAATACCTAATTTGGCGAGGAGCAGAGAGAGTAGCAAACCGACCGGACCAGCACCGACAATGAGAACTGGCAAGGTCGTAGTTTCAGCATCGAGTTGGCATCCATTGGAAAACACCCTCCTTGCTATCCATGGACAGCGATGGCGCCTGTAAACTGAGCTGGGGGAGCAGGAGAAAATGGTCTGGATAGCTTTCATCGTTAAAATTGCAGAAATGCGGCCACCACAAGAACAGTGGCTCTGTGGGCCTGTGGCTATGGCTATGAAAGGGGGGTTGCACTTGCACAGAGGTGGTTGCCGCTGTCCTTTTCATTGACCATTTTTTTATGCTTGCCCTAGCCCCTAGGGTGTTTTTTCGGTTTGGCTGTTTCTTCCCAAACAACCACCAGTTACGCTCCTTTTGCTCGCACACATGTTTCTTGTTCAATTTGGGCACTAGGTCACCGGAAAGTGAATTCCATCGGTGGCGGCTTGACCATCAGCAGCAGGTTTAGAAATAGCAGCGCAACGCCCCTTCCTTGAATGCCCGCTACGATCAGCGAAACCTAAAAAGTAAAAATCCTCTCTCCCTCCTTCCATCTCTCTCTCTCTCTCTCTAGTAGTACTCGATACAATTATTCAATTCCAAGCTCTGGAATTTCACTAGCGTCCAGTTTGTGTGGGACCCGTTACTCTGTGCTCTACGTGGCAGTCTTCTGTAGCTCACATGCACGTCTAGTCGTCTAGTCCGTGTATTCTCCCCCTCTCCATCTACCTCTGCGTTCCAGAGAACAATCATGGTGAATAATGGGTGATGCGGGTGGACTCGGCTGTAATTGCACACTTCCAATTCATTCAATGTACCGTCTACAAAAATTACAGTCCCTACTGACTTGCTTGTACTGTACTCCGTATTATCTATCGCGCTACTTAAAAACAAAGGAGATCAGTGTAATTAATGATTTCATAGCAGCTTTAATTGATCTTAAATCACGGAGTAAGAAATAAATGCTGAATGCACAATTTTTCATTGTCACTTTCAAGTTGAATGTATATTGATGTTGGATTTTATTTAATGGCTATTTTTATTCTGTTAACTTATGTTATGTTGTGACAGACAAAAAAAGTATTCCCTTACAAAGACCTTCCAAGTTAGTGAAGTGAAAGGTTCCCTTTTCCCCTCACTCTGCTACTATATACTACTACTCTACTGTACACTTTCTCCCATGTACACATGTATTTTATCACCCAATAAGTATTTTAGCCGTTACAATATTATTTATTTTTCCCTCTTTGACCATGCAAACGCTCAAGTCCCCCATCCCACCATTAATTTAGATGCTTAAAAAAATAAACAAGTCCACTGTTCACCGGATCTGAACTTCATTTCCCATGGTAAATTATACAGTACACAATTAAAAATAAAGAAGGGAAGAGGGGGAGAGAGAGAGATATCCCCAAATTATATGGTGTGTTGAGGGTTCTGCTCAGTTCCAGACTCTGCAAACTGCACCAACCAATCTTCCCTTATCTTGGCTGCTGATTTCTGCACAAGGGTAAGAAATTAAACACCCTTTGAAGATCTAATGGTGTTTGGTTACAGGTAACTTGCTTTGAATTTCTTACTGTTCCATTATGTTGGTAGCTAGATTGGAGATGATTTTATTGGGTCCAGAGGCTATGATTGAAAGCTTGTAGATTTGACTACTTTGGAACTTAAGTTATTGAAACTTGGAAAATCATATATATATCGCCAGCGCCAGGTTGTGTTGCTTTTAATTAGTCGGGTAGTCGGGTATAAGGTATGATTTGATTGATTTCCATATATATATATTTATATTGACAAATTTCCATGCGGGCTTCCGGTGATTTCTGTGATTAGCTTTTCACTGGTTGGAGGTCTTTCTTCTCTATATGATTATATGCCTTCAATTTGTGGGGGAAGGGAATTGAATACCAAGTTCAGACGGAATCTGTTTCTGGTTTTACTTGGAGATGCATGTGACTTGCCCTGCTACAATTCATTCGCTTGATAAATTGCCTGTTTCACACTCACCCTCCGGATATCTGTTTGCCAATTGCTGGCCGGAAATACTTAATTGCTGTTGTTGTTGTTGTTGTTGTTGTTGTTGTTGTTGTTGTTGTTGTTGTTGTTGTTGTTGTTTGAGGTGGTTAATCGGACACTAGTCTTCTTGATATATAATAGCTAGTATTGCTCGAGAGCAAAGTTTTAAGGAAACTCATTCCACTGTCCAAAAAAAATCAGTTAGAAAAATGTGTTTTTGTTGGGTGTAGATCCGTTGATTGATCGAGTAGCTGGAGAGGAAGAAGAAAGAAAATGAGATCTGTAGAGGAGAAGGAGATCCCGACAAGTAGCACCATCAATTTTGAGTTCCATAAAGGCAGCAGCGGATCGGGGCGCGCTGCTGCTGCTGCATCTTCCCATCCACCACACCATAGCTCGAGGGGAGCAGCATTGGGGAAAAGTACTAAATCAACACCCTCCAAATGGGACGATGCCCAGAAATGGCTGGTCGGCCTCTCGAGGGACAAGAACTCTTCCAATAAAACCTCCAAGCCCAGGAACTCCAATGCCGATGATACCAGGCTCATAGCCCCGGTTCCTCATCAGGAAAATGGGTATTCCAGCGGAGAAGAGGAAATGGTCAACCACGACGTTATTGTTATTCCTCCCGCATATCCATACGAGGTCGAGACAAAAAACGTGGATTGCGAGGAGTCTTACTGGCAAGCCGGTAAGACGGTGGATACGTCGAGCCAGCTTGGAGTTAGGTCGGTGTGTGTGAGGGACATGGGGACGGAGATGACTCCGATTGCAAGCCAGGAGCCTTCGAGGACAGCCACTCCGATTAGAGCAACCACTCCAGTGAGGAGGAGCCCTATTGCTTCAGGGGCATCCACTCCTATAAATGTAGTAGACAATGTCATGGTACACACTACTTCTCCTTTTGCATTGTGCAATGGAGATGCGGGGAATGGTACCAGCACGGCGGTGGCGGTGGAGGGAAACGACAATGCAGAGTTGTCTAAGAAGACGAATCCCTTGGAAACGCGGGCAATGGCCTGGGATGAGGCAGAACGTGCCAAGTACATGGCAAGGTACATATGTGCCATACATGCAATCAATTAAATTCGTCATGAATCAAACCATTAATTAATTAATTGATTTGTACAAGACATTAATTAGTCGTGTGATCCGTAGGTTCAAGCGCGAAGAGGTGAAGATACAAGCTTGGGAAAACCACGAGAAAAGGAAGGCTGAAATGGAGATGAAGAAAATGGAGGTTGCTTTCTTTATCAGTTATCACTTGTTTCACGGCTAGGTAATAATGAAGAATCTGTCTGAATGATGTGCATGCATTATTATTTACTGTATTAATTTGCAGGTGAAAGCCGAGAGATTGAAGGCAAGAGCACAGGAGAAGTACACCAACAAGCTTGCAGCGACAAGAAGAATAGCCGAAGAGAAGCGCGCAAACGCAGAGGCCAAACTGAACGAGAAGGCGGTGAAGACGTCGGAGAAGGCAGACTACATACGGAGAACGGGTCATCTGCCCTCCACCTTATTCAAGCTGCCTTCTTTTTGCTGGTAAATCAGATGCTGAATCATACTCACTAATGCCGAATGTTGTAGCTCTTTTGTGTTGCTAAATTTGGAACACCCACGTTACGGAGGCATTGATAGTGGTGTTTTGGAGTGCATTAAATGGATCATTTCATGAGAATATCTTTATTTTCTGGATCATGTATACATTGTCCATGCTTATCCAATTGAGATACAGCAAACAGCAAGAGAGAAAAATTTATTTGTACCCAAACTTTTCAACTTCTTAATTACTAACGTCTGATGACTCTCACCTCAACTTGTGACAAATTAAAGTTTCTTACTGTATATTCTTAATTTATTCAACTTAAATCATAGTTGCCGTATTCTCATAAATAATTCTCAGTGATCTGCTTCAAACTACATTCACAAGTCATTAATTAAAGTTTTTTACAAGACTTTTTCAAGTCATAAGAATCAAGATTCAAAAGTCTTCCAAGTTCAAGAGGCGTGAAAGAATGACTCGCGAACGCATCGTTCCAATCTCTGCAGTTGCACCTTCAATTTCGGGGTAAAAGGGCTTTTCTTTTGCAAGTTTTTTAGTTCCCCTTCGAAGTAGCGTCGCCGACCCATCTCTCTCGCTATCTTCGCTCGATGCGAATTGTCCGCCGGTAAGCCTCTCGCGCTCGCTCTCCGGTTTGAACTGTTGTTTGAAGAGTACGAATTCTCAATTTGCCTTTTAAGGGTAAATAGGATGGATGTGCTGTTACGTTTAGTATCATACTCTCTGATTCACTGATTATCACCAATTGGAAAACCAACAACCATCTAGGGATTCTTTAACGGATGGCTCCTCCTGGCAAAATCCGGGACAATAAAAACTTTTTTTATTCAGCCAGCAGTAACGCCTTTGCTACATGATCTCCTTCACGCCTTTGTATAATTTCGAAGCTGGACTTAATTATTGAAACTGAACATAAGAATAGGATTAATTGCAAACTTTGGTAGCCAGATGAGTATGGAAATGGATGATAAGTGGTCAGATAGAGATGCTGTTTGGAATCCCGCGGCCTGTGACTCCATGATCGGATGTAGGCAGGAAGAGTTCATAGGGGGGGATACCACCCCCGCATCTGTTCTTGTTCCGGAAATCCTGGTTGCGTTTGTTTATGGTATCTTCAATGTCGTTGATTTTAGCAGAGAATGCTGAAAACATGCCCTGCACTTGCTGGTCATTTATCCAATGCTTATGAAAGACATCCTCCTGGCCCAAGTACTCCTCATCAGCTGAGTGTGTGGACAGCGTCTCTTGAACTGCCATCACTTTGGTAGCTTGGAGTTGAGTTGGCAAAGCAGAGAGGAAAGTCTGTTGAGGATTGACGAGGAACTTTTGGTACTCGGCGGGCTCATCCTCTTGCGGGATGAGCTTCCTCATCAGGGTAGGGCGGTTGGGGACGTAACCTCCAAACGGGTACTGCCCGAAGTTGATGGCTGCATGCTGCCCTGATGCAATCCAGATCATGGTTGTCAGAATTCCCACCAAGTCCTCCTTGGTATTCAGTTTTGGCCACCATGGCTCGTGTTTCTTCTCAGGGTGTCCTTTGTTCTTGATCTCTTTCCACCATTCTTGCAGCTCAATGTCTGAGGTCACTGACTTGGGCTCCGAATAGAAGTGGGCCACGTACGATTCAACGTAGTCTTTGATGGCGGACCACACCAGGAGCCCATCTGCAGCATAAGGGTAGTCTTCAATCTCAAGCTTTATGCCACAAGGCGAGGAAGGGTCTTCCACTGCCATCCCCCTGCATGCATGTGATAGTTAAACTAATGGATGCATATATGTATGTATGAATTGGAATGAAGGAGCGTCAAGTTTAAGTACCTTCGGATTAAATCTGCAGGCAAAGCCTCCATGTCGAATCGCCAAGTGCTCTTGTATGCAGCTGAGCTGATTTCCATGGCATACCTCCCTGGGGTGAAGCAATCCTCAATGATCCCACCTCCATTTATCAAGCTCTGCCTTCCAAGAGCATTGATTTCCAAGGTGTAGCGCATATGAGGATGTAGTAGCTTGAAAACGGGATGCATTGAACTCAACTGTCTATGCGCTGCGATTACGTAAGGCTCCATGCACGCATGAGTCCTCATCCTGAATTCAAGACACAATGCGCAGCTAATTAAATCCTGATTTGAAGTGACTGTGAAATAATCAAAATGGTTTTGTCTCAGTTCTTACTAACCAGTGGTTTACCAGTTGATGGATACCACCATCAACTGCACAGACGTGAGCTTTGGCTAGATTCCATAACCAGTGGTCAGTGGCGTCATGGCCATGTGTGTAAACACGCTTGAAGCCGGGTGAAGAATCAGTGGGAGGAAGTGAAAGCTCAATAGCAATTGGTTTAAGCACGTCATAACCCGAGAGGTAGAAGATAGTCCTAGATGCATATGCTTTTCTACCCTTCAAGCAGTTGATCTTGTTCACAAATGGAAGGAGTAAGTCATGGTAATCCATCATGAACAACCGTTTTTTCTTAATGGCCTGCAAACAAATGCCAAAGTTGGGGATTAAAAAACTCTACACAAATGATCGAATTGAGTTGTGAGTCATAAAGACGAAAGTGAACACCTCTTCAATGCTCATTCCATGCATCTCTTGCTCGAGCACTTGTTCAGTTAGTGCTGATGCTGGTGAGCCATAAGCCTCAGGATCCAGTTTGCTGACGATTGGGAACTCCTGAATATATGAGAATTTCAAATTAGATCTTGTCTTAGGGTGTGTGCAGGGATGGAAGAGTATGTGTGTGTGTGTGCGTGCGTGCGTGTGTGTGCAGGGATGGAAGAGTATCAGTATTTGAATTGGACCTTCAAAAGCTCAATGGATACTGGATTGACCCCGGCTAAGGCCTGGCGAGCAAACTCATTATCACGCAACCATGCAAATCTATCTCCTGGCCGGCCAGCATATAAAATTAGGTTAGCTAGGAACAGGAATTTCAAATGAGCGGCCAGTGGAATGGAAAGAAAGGGGTCATATGCTACTTACTCTTAATGATAGCAGGGATGTCATACTTGAACAGCTTGTTTTTAATGCTAAAAGCTTTGTCCATGATTCCTTGGAGAATAGGAAGCTTGTGTTTTCCTTTTGGACCTTCGTCTCTTAAGATGTCATTGTACAGCTTGTCTATATCAGAAAAACAAGTAAAGGAAACATCTGAAGTTGACAGATTAGCTGCAATTTGTGGTATCAGATTATGCAGCACAGCTCTCAGCCTCCCAGCAGAAAATGTTGCTTGCTTGATCTCCTCAAAAGCTTCGTCGCGAGGAACATATATGGGAGCTGGCTTCTCCACTCTGCTCTCACAATCTGGATCTGTTTTTTTTTTGTTTTTTTTTTGTTTTTTTAAAGAAGAATCATCGGTTCCAATATGTATATGTATGTATTGTATAAATATATACGAGCTGAGTATAAAACCAAAGCAAAGCATTAGGTTGATAATTAGTATTATTATTATACCAGACTTCATGGGGGGCCTGCCGGTGCGACATCGCCTAGGATAGGGCCTCTCATTGCCAGCCAAGACGGGTCTGGCCAATTCGCCTTTGTCAGGATTACCCAAGTCGTTATAAGGAGCATAGTCATAAACCCTATCATGTAACTTTCTTTCCACCTTTGGGTTTCCCCTAATGTTAGCAAGGTCCTCGTGTCTAAGATCTTTGATACCAGGTGGTGTTTGTGATGGTAAGTATGCCTTGATGATTAAGATGTGCACCACCATGTTAATTAATTATATCAGCAGACAGCAGCTCTGATATGGTTAGCTAGCTAGTTGATAAATTAAAAAAAGAAAATTTTACTTGATTCCTGAAGACGATTCGGCTTTCATGATTAAGATCACGCGGCTGGATCCATGAATTGGCTGGGAAATACATGGAACTTGCATCAGGGCCAGTTAAAACGATCTCGACCAGGTAGAACTCTCTTCTGTGGTAATTGGTAACAAGGATTGCTCCGGGCTTTCCAAAGTCCTTGGGGACTATGAAACTGGCACTGTACTCAACAGTGTAAGGGTTTTCGGTTTTAGTTGGCGCCCAGTCCCACACACAAGATTGCACGCTCTTTCCCGCCTTTGTTTCTGTGTTCAAAATTAAGACATATATACAAAGGCCGAAAAAGGTGACAAATCTCAAGACCTACTCTATAGAGCAAAAAGCATAGGAGATTAGGAGTATATGGTAACCAACAATTAATTGAGTAGAAAACAGACCAGAGTCGATCTCTTCACTGATGAGCTGGACCACAATGCCCTGTCCTAGAGCGTTTGTGAAGCACCTCTGCAGCCCTTCAAGCCGATCGATTAGAGTTTCTCTATGGCTATGCTTGTTTCTGATGACGACGGTTGCCGTCATCGTCGCCTGGCTCCCCCGGGCCCCGGCCAGGGAAGAAGAGCCGGACTCACCCACAATCACATAGCCTTGGGTAGGAGGAGGAGCCTCGCCCTCGGCTGCTCGGTCTCCGCCGCTGATCACAGCCCTCACTGCGTATGCACCCCTGCTGCTCCGGTTGGCTGTCAGGCTTCCTCTTCCGCCGCCCGGGATTCTTGCTCCGGCAATGCTCCGTTGACCTGGCCGGGCTGTCAGATATGACTTAATTGGGGTTGTGGCTGCCAACATTTTTCAAAATCACTATGGTGAGTCTAGCCTCTCGATCTCTACATTTGATTCATTTGTAGGCACATGAAATGGGAAATCAAGATCAGATGTTTATTCTAAAAAATGACCGACTATGGTGGGTGGTTTATCACTAATTCTACTATTTCAAGACTTTTTATTTTGTTTGATTTATACTTGAAAAATGTTATAAAAATACATCTTATCTTACAATAAAAGAAAGAAACCAACTTACAACCTCAATTATATAAGAATGTGCTAGTCAACCAAATTGCAATTCTTGGCTATTTGTCTTTAATTTTCCACGAGGTGTGCCAACCAACTTCTGTACATAATATATTGTAGCCCAATCATAATCTTACAAATAATCAAAAGACTCATTCATTAATACCTCAAACTCGCAAGACAAGATTACTTCAATTTTGTCTTATTATGATATATGATACATTATAAACTAATAAATAAAGTATCATATTATCATAAAAAAAACAGTTCTAATTAAGTTCTAGCAGACCTAATAATGTTTGACTAGACTCTATTAGACCACCTATATTAACATCGTAGAACTTTGTAATGTTAATCAACAATTTTCCTTTTTCCTTTGGTTAAAACCTATATTTTCTTATATGCTTTTTAACTAATTACTAGTTTTTGTCCTTATTTTTTGGATAAACAAGACATTCTAATTATGCCATACACGTTAAATTTCACATTGTATATTTGTATGAATATGATGTTTGGTCCAAAGGATGAATCCCATTATCCCAAAGAACAGTGCAGGATTAATTTCCTTGAATCTCCAAATCCAAAATTCATCCGATGGGGACAGTCCGCATGTGCAAAAGCACGCATATGCTATTATTCTTCTGGTTTACTTGTTGGTACCTACTAACCAACTGGAATGGTGATGGTACGTACGTGGTAACCCATTAACAAATTGGTTGATTGGAGATTTAACATGAATACAAAACTTTCAAATCTAATATTATGACTCTGGATTAGATGTTTTATATTGTTTCATTTCAATAATTAAATTAAGTCTACTAAAAAATATTTTAAAAGTAGCGCATAAAACGGCGCTCAACACGAAAGGACAGGAAACCAGTACCAAAGTTCACACTTTCACGTGGAGTCGAGTTCTGACTCGTGATTTTCAATTAATTGATTAGTAAACAAGCTACTTGGAGCCTACATATAAGGTTTTTTTATATATATATGAAGTTAAATGTATGTATATATCGAATAAATAGAACAGGGTTCTTATTAGATCGATCAAATAGTGCCCTCAACAAACTACTGCCTTGATGCTGTCAATAGTCAACTGATGATGAGAAACTGAGAAAATTCAGTAGCAACAATCACCAGTCCCTAGCTAGAACAACTCTTTCCAATTCAAGATGACTGCTTCATCCACTGCATTTTTACCAACTGTAGTAGTAAACTAGTAATGGTGAAATTAAGCTAGTGGTATGTAGACTTATCATTACACAAGTAGCAAATCATTGTCTAAGGCTTAGTTGGGGGGCAATAAATACATGTTCCCAGATCCACAACTCCACAAGGCAAGGGAAATTGTATACAAGGAGAGGGGGTAGATAAGCGCCCACTGTACATGTTGTTTAGCATCAAAAATGGGCAAAGAACAGGACAAGCGAGGGGGAAGTGCAAACAACAAGATACACATACAAAAGAAGAAGAAGACTATCTACGTATATATAATATATATATATATTCCAATCCAACAAAGAGTGGGATGGGATCACTTGCGGCTCGATTGCTGCCGATTCCTTCTAAAGAAACTGAATGTCCTCCCAAGCTTCTTTGTGGAAGCCGACTTACTGAGAGACTGAGGTTCAGCTTCTGGCACTGGAAGTGGCGCTGGTGGAGGTTGAGGTTTAGGCTGAGACTGAGGTTCAGGTTGAGGCTGAGGCTGCCTATGCTGTCTGAAAAGCATGAGAAGCTTGTGGGACTTGTCTCTGCCCCTGGGGGTCCCGTTCACTGATAGGCATACGAGAGAAGGGATGACCCCTTCTTGCAGCACCATCTCTGTGCACTTGTCATTTCCACTGCATATCATCAGCAGGCATGCCGCTGCATGCTCCTGCTCAATAGCCTCACCCACGTCCAGTATGGTTGCCAGCTCACTGATCAGGCTCTGGTTTGATATTATGCCCTCTTTCCCAGCACTGCTCATGGCCAAGTTTATCAGTACTGCTATAGACTTCTCGGTCCAAGCATGGTCCCGCGGTTCTTTCAGGTGGGAATGGAGCCCCGTGATGATCCCCGACTCCACGAGGCTTGGAATGTTGCGAGGGTAAGTGGAAAGGTTAAAGACGGCGTGCAGCGCGTCTAGCTTGGATTGTGGATCCCCTCCACCTTGGAAGAGGAGATCCATCAGAAATGAAATCACCTTGCTTGATGACCCCAGAATGGGCTTCCCCTTCTCCAGACACGACAAATTCAGGGAGAGGGCAGCCACCAGGGCATGTGACTCCGCTTCAAGAATCATCTCTTCCAACAATGGAACAACCCCAACTGATAGCATTAATTCCTTGTTTCTGTACCCACAAGAAAAACACGTCACACCACACTATCAACTAGCATTTATAAATAATAATAACAAACAAAGAGGAAAAGAAAAAACGCCTTATCATAATAAGCAGCATATTAAAAATTGTACCAGAAACATTAAAATATGTCAATCAAGGAAAATAACCTGTTGTTATTCACAGCAATGTTAAATAGAGCCATAGCACCAACTTCCTGAGCTAATCCATTCCTTTCATGAACAGCTGACTTCAGAAACTGCACTAGCGCTTCAACAAGCCCATTAGCACCCATATATATTCGTGCTTCCTCGTCATCCTTTAGCAAGCTCCTAGCCTGCTCAACCACAATGCATTTTTTTCTCAAGCTGTCTTCTCCATTCAACACAGTTAAGAATTTATCACATGTTCCAAACTCATTTCCATCACTTTCTTCATCCTGTTCAAAAGTAATTTCAGTTTCATTATCATGCAACTCTTCAACACTCACACTTTCCTGCAACGGGGCCACTTTTACCGCTTTCAATTTGCAGGAGTTATTGTCATCCGTTGTTGACCTAGACTGTGCGGATTCACTATCAGACAAAGCAAGCCTCCAGTAGTTAAGATCAAGAGACTCAGGTGGGCTATCTGGCACCTGAACACCATGCTGCTCACACCAACTAGCAATGAGACCCTTCACACAATAGTTTGGAGTCAAGCAAAGGTGACATAAGTGCTGCTGGGTCTTAGGGCACGTACCGTGTCCATCACTGAACCACTTCTCAATGCAAACCCTTTCATATGTCTGCCCCGAAGATATAATGACTGGATCATACATGAGCTGCAATGAAATAGGGCACCGCAACTCTTCAGGTGGAATGGGTGGTATGTGTCCTGGTTTCCTATCACTTTGCCTAAAACTAAAAGAAGGCTTCAAATTAAAAGAGCTAAGCTTAGAAAGCTGGCGGTCAAAGGCCTGACCATTGATGGCAGCATCACTGCCATACTCACAAGAGCCTTGGACAGTGGGTGAACAAGGTGAAGAACCCTGGGAATCATTATCATCTGTTAACTCACTCCTAAATAACTTGGAATACTTCCTCATAAGATGTACGAGATAAGCTACAATTGATTCTTTCCGCTTATCTTCCTCCATACGTGCTCTTTCTATGAGTTTTCTGAGAGCTCTTCTTTCCACAAGGGCGGCTCGTGAAGAATTAATCCCAAGTTTTGAAGCAGCCTGGTGAAAAGATTCCAACTCATTGTAGTCAGTGCAGTTATCATCAAATCTTTTTCCTTGCTGGAAGAGGGCAATAACATCATCACCAACTTGCTTCTCTGATGGATCCAAAGAAAAAACAGTCCCCTCTAGCTCAGTTACAATGTCCAAGATCTGCAATGGACAAAGCCACATACTTAAATGCTTTGTTAACAAGCCAAATTGATAGGTTGCATTCAAATGTGGAAAGCTGGACTAAGCAAGTTCAACAAGTTCAAAGGCAGGATTTTGAAACGATTGCAACAGCGTCAATTGTTTGAATATTACAATGTCTATATTGGCATCTCTTTAACTTCCCTCAGGTTTCTGTAAACCTTCCTTAAAATTTATTATAGTCACTCACAAGAAGACAAGGAAAAAATTTATTGTAGGTTATAAAACCATTAAACACTAATAAAAATATTACAAGAACAAGACAAAATTTTCATAGGTTTTTCAATAATGCTCATTAAGATCTCAGTCAGGCAACAAGAACAAGTTAGCCAATTTTAATACCACTTGATCACATGCAATTAAACTAAAAACATTAAAACTGCGCAAGTCTGGAACTTAATTCAATTTACCTGACAACCAATAGATTGCGGAACAATGTCTTCAACACGCCTAAGACTTTCTATGAGTGAACCTTTTGCTCTCTCAAACTTCAAGAGGATAGAATCTCCTGTAATAGCCTGCGTAAAATGTATGTATTTCATAGAAAATAAAAAATAAAAAAAAGTTGAAGGGGTGGAAATTGGTTTGGTCTCCCCCGCGGACAGTTAAAAAACTTCAGCACAAAATATATAGAATTAAGAGTTAAGACCATAAATAGAGAACGTGACAGTAAAAAACAAGACTTCTAAATCCAGTCAAGAGTTCCATTTTGTGACAAAAGCATGTTCAGCATTTTCACATAAACAGAAAACAACCAATTTGGAAAATATATTTCAACAACCAAAGGAGCAACTGATATTCATAAAAGTTTAACACAAGATCTATTCATACCAAGTAGAGTTTACTACAGTCTGAGCAATGTTGTAAGGTATTCTTTGCCTTTTCAAGTGCTATGTGAAGAGAGCACAATGCCTGGATCCCGGTTCTACTCCTTGGACGTGCTGCTTCTATCGCGGGAAATATGTTCATTATTCTGCCGTACACATCAGATAAGATCTTGCACATCCCTCCATGTAACTGTGCAGCAAAAAAATGTCAAATTGGCTAGGCAGACCATGAAAATATGTCAACTAAAAGCTGTATTTAGATCTGAGCTCAACATCGGTGAACGATGTATCTGTTTTCCACCATGTATGCTCAATAGGATATGGCATTTACAAAAAAAAAAACAGAAAATAAAAGGTGGGGCGTTCAGTGTTGTGAGACTTCTGAATGATCACAAATGCAAAGGAAATTCATTTTGATGCATATACCCATACATCTCACAGCGGATACAACCTTTAAATTGAATTGAATTTCACGCTTGAAAGTGAAAACACAGCCCGGAACATATAAAGGAGATGTGGAAAACTGTACCTTGGCATCGCTAACTGAGAACAAATTTTCTTCTCCATCTGCCATGTCCATATTTCAATGCCTGCACTGAGTTGGACGCTCCAGTTTTATATCTACAATTTGCACATTCAAATCGGAAGATTAGAGGGGGATGGAATTGCAACAAAGTAAAACGTAAGAAGAAATTTAAAAAAATCCTTTCTGAATGCTTTCACTTCAATTCCAGAACAACCAATAATCCCCCGCCCTTTTCTGTAACCTAATTTAACCAGAACCATAGAACGGCTAATTTAACAAGAAGGCGACAAAATCAAAGACAACGTTGCCATAACCATTCCTGCAGAACCATAACATCCCCAATAATCCCCCTCGTTTGTATACGGTATTGCTCAGCAATGAATTCAATAACAAGTAACAACAAACATTTTCAAGTCAAAGAAAAATTGTAGCTCTCCTTGGCTATTGTAATAGGCAATCTGGAAACAGACTTGTTATTCCATACAGGGGAAGAACTAATTTCTGGAACGAACAATTTAATTGCAAAACCAGGGTCTGAGCAAGATTGTCACCTCAATAATCGTACCCAAAAAGAGCGGCACAGCACAGCCCAGGGGCTTCACAAACGGGATTTAAGAGAAATTGGAAGAATAATTTAAAGATCTTTATGATTGCGACGATGTGCCCGCCATTTTGTTGCAGGTCTGTTCCTCCGTTTGGGTCGACATCGTCGAGAGATAGGGAAGAGAATGAAATTGAGAGAGAGAGGACCTCTTTCGGCTCGGGCGAAGGGCCATATTTTATTCCGGGTACTCGGAAGCGAACAGCAAGGAATATCCAAAACAATTTAGCTTCTCTTTTTACAAGGAAAAAACCTTTTTTTTTTTCCAGAAGGAGAGCAGGGCCCTCGAGGGAGCGTTTTATTAATAATAGAAAATAGGCTAAGTAGTGATCAAACGGGGATAGCTCAGCCCCTAATATATCATCATAAAGCAGTAAATTAATCCCCTCGGGGCACACAATACATGCAAACCTAACGGAAAAGAAAACGCACTAGACGCGAGGCAATTCGCAACCGAATTTGCCTCTCGATACACATGACAGAGTTGGATAGTCCAATCCCTACTAAAAAAGCCTTGGCATTGGGTGACCAGGCTAAATAACGGATGACTCGTCTTCATCCGCGAATTAAGAAGGCCGACAACAAGTTGGGAGTCCGATTCCACGATGATCTTTCGAAAACCTTTGTCCCAAGCAACGTGGAGGCCATCAAGAATCCCCCAAAGCTCCGTCATGGGGACGGAGCATGCACCAATATTATGCACGAAGCCACACATCCACTAGCCATAGTGATCACGAAGAACCCCACCAACGGCTTCCATGTTTCCATTTCTCACCGACCTATCCGTGTTCAACTTCACCCAACCATCATTCGGAACTACCCACGTAATGTCCTGCATAATTTTTGAATGAAGAGAAACTGAACAAGAGAACTTACCTGTAGCAGCAGCATAATCCTTTGCATAAAGCTTAATGAAC
Organism: Fallopia convolvulus; assembly: GCA_964016875.1. Taxonomy (NCBI): domain Eukaryota; kingdom Viridiplantae; phylum Streptophyta; class Magnoliopsida; order Caryophyllales; family Polygonaceae; genus Fallopia; species Fallopia convolvulus. The sequence continues at coordinate 82,916,545 of OZ024718.1, forward strand.
TTCGCCTTATCCAAAATCCATTGTTCCTCCGCAAAAACCTTGGCATTCCTCCAACGCCAAATCCACCAAATTGTAATGGAGAAGATTGCATTCCAATCAATGCCATCGACCTGACCACTTTCCAAAAAATTCCCTCTTATCCAAACTGCAAACGGGACCTGAAAAAAGAAAGGCATCAAATCAGTATTTATCAAAGAGTTCCAAATGTGTTTAACCGTCGGGCAATCTCTAAACAAATGCTCGTAGTCTTCGACAGCGCCAGCAGCACTCGGACACCATGGGCAAGCATCAGCAACAGCCAAATGGCTTCTCCGCCTCTCAACATTGGATAGGACTCCGCCTCTACTAGCCAGCCAAACAAAACTCCTCACCCGCTCAGGCACAGCAAGCAACCAAATTTTCTTGAAGAATAAAGTATCCAGCTCGTGATACTGAGAATTCCCTCTTAACAAGTCAAAACCAAAGGCAACAGAGTAGTATCCATCCGACGAAAACTTCCAGCAAATCGAGTCCTCTTCACCAGTAGTGCCAGGCAACAAAGCAACAGCAGAAATGTGCATAAGAATAGCAGCAGGCAGCAAATGGGGAAACAAACTCCAGTTTCAACCCACTCCATCGATCCAATAATCTCTAACAGTTATACTCAGCAAATCCTCATTAACAACACCAGTAGAAAGCTTTATTAGCGGTGTATCCAGGACCCATTCATCACTCCAAAAACGAACTGAAACACCGTCGCGCACCAACCACTTCACACCTTTGGTGATCACCTCGGCAAGACCCGTACGAATCCCCTTCCAAATGTAAGAACAAGTCGTCGATTGACCAAGAGCGCAATCCACGTATTTCTTCTTAAGCACCGAGCACAACATACCATTGCTTTCCATGATAAAACGCCAGCCGAGCTTACCAACTAACGCAAGATTCATGTCTTGCATTGTTTTAATACCGAGCCCACCAAGATATCATGGTTTAGTGACCTCCTCCCACGCCACTGTGTGCATTCTTTTTTTCTCTGCACTACCCCCCAGAGAAAAGCTCTATTAACTTTATCAATTTCCTTACAAACACTACTCGGAAGTAGAAAAGTGGACATTGTATGAACCGGGAGAGAGGTGAGAACCGACTTTATCAAAGTCACTCACCCCGCAAAACTAAAAGACTTCGCCTTCCAACCCGACAACCTCATGTTAAACTTATCAATCAGCCGCGAGAAAGTATTCTTATTAATCTTCTTATGGAGAATCGGGAGTCCAAGATACTTTCCCAAATCCTTTGTAACTCTGAAACCATTTTCCTCCTCTAATTTTCGAACCAGTCTAGCATTAATGTTTGAGAAGACAAACAGCGTTGACTTCTGGTTGCTAACCTTTTGGCCCGACGCCCTACAAAAAATGTCCAAGCATCTTTTAATCACACGAATCTGCTCAACCGAAGCTTCGGCAAACAAAACAATATCGTCAGCGAAGAACATATGTGAAAGGCACGGCCCATTCCTCGTCAAATTGATCAGTTTCCAGCTGCCCTCATCAACCGAATCTTTGATCAAGTGGCTTAATCTCTCAATGCACGAAAGAAACAAGTAGGGGGAAATCGGGTCCCATTGACGAACCTCTCTAGAGGCCGGGAATTGACTTGTAACCTCACCATTCCACAAGAGCTGCATTCTAGGAGAGGTCACACAAGCAATGATCCATCGAACCCACTGCTCAGGAAAACCAGCAATGCCAAGAGTAGATTCAATGAAATCCCAACGAAGACGATCGTCAGCTTTTTCGAGATCAAGTTTCAACACCATCCAGCCCTTGGAACCTCTCTTTTTCCTCATCGTATGAACAACATCTTGAACCAAAATAATATTGCCCATAACCATCCGACCCGGAAGAAAACTCCCCTGAGTTGGCCCGATTATGTCACAAAGAACACCGTGCATTCTATTCACTAGGACTTTAGTAATAACTTTGTATATCACATTACAAAGGCTAATAGGCCGGAAATGGCTAAGAGTTTTCGGTTTATCTTTCTTTGCAAGCAAAACAATCCAGGTATCATTCACTCCCTTGGGCAGCTGCCAGTTGAGAAGAAATCACGAACAAAACTAGTGACCGAGGCTCCCACCGTCTCCTAACAATTTTGGAAAAAGCCCGGTTGGAAACCATCTAATCTCGGCGATTTGTAAGAACCCATACACTTAATCGCCCTCCATATTTCCTCGGTCGAAAAAGGATCAGAAAGATTGCTATGTTTCTCAAAGTCAATGCTCGAAAAACCATTATCCACCGCCAAAATAGCAGAATGTTGAACACCATCTAACGAGTACAAATCCCGGAAGAACTCCACAACCATCTTCTCAAGCTCCTCCTTCTTATCGATCCAAACACCCTGATCATTCATAAGACAATCCACTCGATTCTTTTTTCTTCTAATGAGGGTAGAAGTGTGAAAAAAGGAAGTATTCCTATCCCCACACTTTAACCATTGCTCCCTCGACTTCTGAAACCACAAAATCTCTTCTTGCTCTAACGTCAACTGCAGCTCTCTCTGAATCTTCGCCTCCTTATCAAGAAGGACAGCCGAAACCGATCTATTAGGAAGGCATTGAATTCGTTCAAGTTGTTCAAGCAAACTTTTCTTCCTCGAATGGATGTTTCCAAACACTTTCTTATTCCAAACCAAAAGATCTTTTTTCAAAACTGATAAAGCTCCAGGGGCATCAAGCTCGGGGCTCCAACACTTATTTATCTTCTCCTTAAACTCAGGATGGGTCATCCATGCAGCCTCACACCGGAACGGACGTCGACTCTTATCATGATTCAAATTTGGTTTCAGAGTAAGCAACAGGGGGTTATGGTCCGAGGATAACCTCGGGAGATGTCTAACCCTTGCCTCACTCCAACGAGCACACCCATCAACATCCATAAAAAATCCTATCAAGCCTTTTCGACACAACGGAATCCCGAGACAACCGTCTACTCCAAGTAAATCGAGGTCCAACAAAACCAAGATCCGCCAGCCCTAACTTGTTCTTCTAGTTGTTAAACTTATCTGAATCACCATGTAGACCCCCAGTACCTCCTTCCCTTTCGTGATTGAACAAAATACAATTGAAGTCACCACCCACAATCGTCGCCCCCCTGATTCTCTTGATTTTTTACTCGAGCTTCATCCAAAAAGACACTCTACGATCAATAGACGGAGGGCCATAAACCACAAAAAGATTCACCGTAACACCTGAGTCGTCAAAATCCGCATGAATGAAGTCTCTATTAAGCTCAACAATATTCAAATTCATCGTAGATGTCTTCCAAAAGAGCCAAAGTCCACCAGCAAAACATGTCGCTTCCACTCTCTCATAGTTAGAGAAGTCACGTTTGATCAGCTTGGATCAAGGGAAAAAACCTAGGGTGCGTTCGAATACAGTAGTTTACTCCTCGTTATCCAAAACGGTAGGAGAAAAATTCTCAAATTTTACCCTTCTTATTTTCAAGCAGTCCGGATCTTCTACAACTCATGGTGCAAACTACTATGCTTCAATATACTTCATTTAATTATTTAAATCATCAAATAATGATAAAAAAAATTAAAATATATTTATATTATAAAAGCTTTTTCTCATATATTTATAGAGTTTTGTGATAAAAAAAGTCATTATTTTTATTTTCTACATTAAAAATTGTTAAATAAGCGGGTTTTTAAACTTTTAAAAATATTGGTTAGAAATTTGTATGATAAAACTCTATAAATATATGAGAATAAGCATTTAGAATATAAATATATTTTAAATTTTTTTATCATTATTTGATGATTTAAATAATTAAATGAAGTATAGTGGAGCATAGTAGGTTGCACCATGAGTTGTAGAAGATCCGCACTGATTTTCAAAGGTGTGTAGTTTAAGTTCCAACTAGTGGAAAGAAGCTCTAAAAATGCTAGTGTCGAACAGAACTTTAGGTGAAATATCAAAAAAAAAAACTGGGATTTTTTTTGAATAAAAATATGTAGTATTGGACGAGTTATAAGTTGGTTTTATAAGGTATGAGTCCGTTCAGTTAAACAGTTGATGGTATTGATTTGAGTTATTGATGAAATTTATAGAAAATATCAATTACAGAATGGTTGTTTGTTTGAACTAGTTGAAATGAGTTAATGGGGTTAATTGATATTGAAATTTTGCCCCCAAAAATAAGGTGATAGGAGGTTACTTATGGTGTTGATATCAAAGTAGTTGATGGTTCGTGTTTGCTCGGTGGTAGATGCCTATTCATATTCCTCGATCACACTCTTCCCTTCTCCTCCTGCTCCTCCACCTTCTTTCGGTACTGCTTGCAATGGACGATTGCTCACCGTTGTCGGCTTCGCTTTCTGCAGCGCCTTCTCATCTGCCACCGTGCCTATCACCGACATTCTAAGAAATTCGTATGGGACTCCTAATCAGAGACCGGAGAATTCGATTCGTAAGCTCTGTCGCCTAGAATTTTCTTATTTCCCCTGCTTCAGTGTCCACAAAGCTCAAACTCTAGGTCGTCTCTCCGATGAACGCGGGGAGAAAAAAGCCAGATAAGAACTCAAGAAATTAAGAAGATGTAAGGTCATACGCGCAATTAAAATGTAACCATCAACTAACGCGATATTATATTCTTAAAATAGAATATTTGGGCCAATTCCTTCAAAGAAAAAAAAAGGCAAACAAATTAAGGGGCATTGGACTTAGTATTGGGCCTGCCATATCGACATCGAAAGCCCATATTAGAGCCTCCATGGAAGATTTGATTATTGGGCTAGGCCGCCTTAACTAGAATATGTAGGTACGTACGTATATGGTATATTTAGGAGGCGGCAATGGCATTGGCAACTAGGTTCCAAACTCGATCATGAATACGTCATTACACGTGTATTTAGAGCCTTCGTGGAGGATTATGTATGTACGTATTCGGGCATACGGCATCATGGCCTATACCGCTATATACGCACACAACACAATACTGGAAGAAGATTTAATTAGAGAATTGGCTGGGCGTGGGCGTGGACGTGGCAGGCCAATTGGCTGCCCACGGATAATCCTACACTACGCCTTTACACGCGTCCGCCACAGCATACAGGACATTTATTGCTGTACGGACACGTGTGATCATGCATTTTGTAAATACTAATCAAATTCCCAAGCTAGCTAGAGCTAGCTAGGCAAAGCACTTCTTGTATACACATACGTACGCACGTACCCAATAACCCAAAAAAATAACTTGGCAATTAATCTATTAATTATGAGTTACCAACATGTCTCCCATCAATCCTACCCCCTTCCACCAGGTAATCGAAGTTGCACATACATATATTTTCACATAATTAAGTACATGGAGGTTTATCATTGTATGTACGTTTATAGTTGAGTTGTATAATTAATATTTAATCGGCCGGCCGTATTTATATACATGCATGCAGAAGCAGGTAATTACAACCCAGCGGTAACACCAGGGTTCCTCACAGATCTGCCTCCGCCTCCGCCTCCCCCTCCACAGTTAGGGGGTTATAATCACCGGTCGGGTCCACCACAGACTTACGGCTCCTACGATTACCCCACGTCCTCCTATGACACCCGGCGCTCTCCTTCCTTCTTGAGGGCTTGGTACGTACGAATTAAACTCATGTTAACCATATTTATATACTATTACTAAACTCGAATCTCTCTATTCTATTTGTCATTCATCTAACTATACCATATAAGCATCTTAATTTTTAAATTTATTTTTTTACCCTTTTTTTTAAGTATTTACAATCCTTAAAAATATAATATAATAATATTACTATTGCTATAATATACAATGATCTACTACTTTCTTTTATGGACAATTTAAATATTATATAATTGTACATTATCATCTTTTCAATATTTAAATAATAATATCAATCGTTATTTTTTTTTCAATGTCAAGTATGAAACTATCAATACATAATATCTCTAATATATAATAATCTGCTACTTTTTTATGGATAAAATTTAAATATTATATAATTATACATCATCTTTTTAATATTTAAATAATAATATACAGACTATATTATTATTGCTAATGTTATTACTATATAATTGTATTCTAAAATTAAATTATAATATGATTTTTATCCTTTTTCTAATATTATATGTACGTTCATTTTGATAATGTTCTTATTTTTTTCAATGATAAATAGTAAATTTAATATTATACAACGTGAATATATTTAAATGATCATTTATTTCTTTGTCATTAAAATTTTTTAGAATTTACACTCCCTATATATTATAATAATATTATCTCATTTATCATTATTACTTACCATATTGAATTAAAAAAATTTAGTTAGCTATCTTATTAATAAGAATTCTTTACATATTGTAATAATATTACGTCAATAATTACTATTACTTAACATATTTAACTAATAAGTATGAAATACTTACTATATTCAATTAATGAATATGAGAATATTGTTCAGTTTTTTAGTATTTATTTAGCTATATATTATATAATATTATCTCATTTAAAAATTAAATCACATATCCTATTATAAATAAAGAAATATTTTTTTTACATTCCCTACGTATTATAATAATTCTTACTTGAAAGTTTTATTAAGGAAATTATTTTATTTTATTAAATAAGTTTATGTAAAATTAAATCAACAAGTACGGTTCCTACATAATTTTTTTTTCAAATCATCGTCGTGCATGGCACGACCGGATCGTGTTAGTTTAACCTATTAGTGATATGTATTTAGTTAATTTAATTATTTAAATTTTTTTATCCTATTATATATTAGTCATATATTTGATTTGTAAACTCTATCTTTCGAGGTCGTTGCTTAATTTGAATGCTAACCATATATAAGCTTATGAATTTTGCAGCTCATTGAATATATTTATTAGCTAAATTCAGTTGATTAGTTCGCTATCACGATGAGCTTAAGAAACTAGCTCATTGACATTGATGGTAATTTTGCAGCTTGGCAGCCCTCTGTTGTTGCTGTGTTTTGGAGGAGTGCTGCATCAATTGGTGATAGTACTGATAAAGGAAATAGAGAATGTTTTAATTCTTTTGTAAAGGGCACTGCCTATGAGAGTCGAATCGGAGACTTTTGGGTACTATATTTGGAGGCTTAACCGTTTGACTAGATGTCCGTAGACTTTGAGCTTGATTACTTAAATATTGCATGCATGTTCTCTTAATTACTGTTTTGGGCAAAATTAACGCGTTACGCGTTATACCCTATAATAAGAGAACTTTAGTAAAAAAAACAGTTTAGACACCTTAATTCGCATTTAGAACCCTTGAATCTCCTTGATCTAAGGGCTGATATTCTCGAAAATTAGGGGTGCGGTGACATTTTCTTAATTTCTTGGAAATTACAAAAGTGCATCGTTATAGTAAAAAAGTGCATTACTAACCCCAAATATTTTCACTTTTTTGGTATATCACCAGCGTCCATTGCAGAGCTTCTGCCGACGGTCGGAAATTGATCACCGACGTCGGCTCCAAGTTCGCCTTGTCCTCCTCCAAATCCTCCATTTCCACCGCCTCTAGCCAAGCCACCGATGTCACACAAGTACCGTACATGACAACTCAGATCTTCCAATCAGAGTTCACCTACTCCTTCCCCGTCCCCCCCCGGCCGCAAATTCGTTCGTCTCTACTTCTATCCAAACTTCTATGATCAATTCAACACCTACGATTCCATCTTCACCGTAACCGCTGGTCTGTACACTCATGATCTTCTCAGCAATTTCAGCGCTTACTAGATGACGCAAGCTATCAATTTCGATTATTTGATCAAGGAGTACTCAATCTATGTCGAAACTGAAACCCTAAATCTCACATTTACTCCGTCTTGAACTACTCCAAACACTTTCCCCTTCATCAATGGGATTGAACTAAGCTTGATGCCTTTTGTGTATGACGGTCCTAGTGTGAGCATTGTGGGACAATCGAGCACGTTTACCATTGATAATAACACTGCGCTTGATAATGTGTACATGCTGAATGAAAAATATTTGGGTTAATGCACTTTTTGGTATTTCGTAATACATTTTGTCATGATAACGATGCACCTTTACAATGAACCGAACATGTAGCGCGTGCCCTGCTGACTTCATTTTTTTTTTCACTTTTTCCGTTTCATAATACACTTTTTGGACTTTGCAATGCACTTTTTCACGATAGCGATGCACTTTTGTAATTTTCAAAAAATTATAAAAATGTTACCACGTCCCTAAAAGGGGTAAAACATTAGCCCTTAGATCACATTGATCTAAGGGCTCTAAACACTCCTTATCTTATAGGATAAGAAGTTGTTTTATTTGAACCTTACTTGGCTTTGGTTATATTTTAAAGGCAATCAATGGCAAAAATAAAAATGTGTGGTGAGACTTGAACCCGAGCTCTCGTGCAAGGAGATAAGATGGTCCAAACCAATTTCACTAACTTGTTTTCAAGTCTTATGAGGAAACAAGTATGTTATAACTTTTGTATTGAACTTTTTCTTCCTCACAAGAAAAGCCACCTCCTGCTTCAGTTTGACAACTTCGACGCCGCCACCGTCATTCCATCGTCATCACAACGCCATGTTGCTGAGAAGACAAAGCTACTCGAGTTGCTCATCCTCGTCGTTGGGTTGCACAAATGCCACGTGGCATTCGTGCAGCCCAATGACGGTGCTGGTGCAAGGAAAGCTTGGCCGCGTGGTGGCCTCTCCAGTGTGATTTGTGGTTAAGGAAGGTAGGAAGATGATCGAAGATGGTATAAAAGGGGACAATTGGTCAGGAATTTGGGGAATGCGGGCAATATTAATCCCGAATCAATTGTTGCGTTTTTAACCTAGAAACACCCAAACTTCAAAATTGGATTGTGAATTCGTTTCTCAACCAAAAATCGTGATTCAAATTGGTAAATTTCGAAAATTAAATGATCTACAAAATCTCTCAATCAATTATGGATAAAGGATTCAAGAAACAAGTCAAAATCCACCAAATCAGTTCGTGGTAATGGTTTTTCAGATTTTCAAAGGTTGATGACGAGTGGTTTTCGAGGGCTTCGTACGCAGATTTTTGGCCACCTATCCAGCCTCCACCGCCGACCGTATATAGAGGGAGAGTTATAAGATGTCTCCGGTTCCGTCGCCTCCCCGGCCCTGGTGTCGCCTCCATGAGTCGGTGAACAAGTATAACACCCCTATTTTGCAACGATGGGTATTACCGCCAGTGACCTCGGATTTTACCGTCCAAAGTCACCAAGGCTTTAAATAATTTAATGAGACATAATTAAAGGATAAAATGACTAAAAACTGAAATTTATTCATTGATAAGAACATTCGTTCATTTCACTGATAGTTGTTTTACAAATTATGTAGCAGCGGAAAATAAAGCCCATATTAAAAGGGTTGAAAAGACGTATTGAAAATACAAGTATATTTCCCCAAGACAACTCATATGATGATGATTTTCTTGGTTTAAAATGGAAGAGTTGGTGCACCATTTTCTGAATGCTTTGCTCTATGAAAATTCTTTCCTTCCTTCAACGTCGTCTTGCCTTGATCTTCTATCCTTGCATAATTCTCCTTAAACCTTCTAGCCTTTGTCTTTAAAACGTACTTCGGTGAGAACTTCCTAGAGTCTGACATTTGTCGCAAAGGGCAAGAAATACTAGACAAAAATGTGGAAACAAACAGAATTAGTCTAAGGAGACTAAGCAAGTGATAATGGAAATTCTCAAGGGTAATTTTGTAATTTTATTATCTCATCAAGGATATAAAGGGAAGATGTACTTGAAAGTTATAATCATTTTGTGGAGCTTATAAGGACGGAATTTATTTAATCTCGAAGAGAGATAAACTTGGATCCGAAAAGAAAGAAACTACGAGATTGTAGTTCCTCTTATAGTACAATTAATGTGGGGAACGTTTTATTACTAATTGTTTCTAGAAAACCTCTCGCGCCCTTTTCAGACGAGAGTCGGGTCGGTCTTACACGTGGTGCTAAACCAACCCAATTTTAATTTATTTTAATGTGCACTAGCACTTATCTTTATTACGTGTCAAAACGTTTCATATTATTTATGATTTATGAATTTTAAGGGTGTGGATGTTGTGGAAGAGCCGAGTCCACTTAAAGGAAATGAAGGAATTTCAGACCTCTTTCATCCTGAGTGTTCATGACTCTTTCATCCTGAGTGTGCATGCCTCTTTCATCCTGAGTGTGCATGCCTCTTTCGATCATCCTGAGGATATCGGGCCTCTTTCATCCCGAGTATATAGGTCTCTTTCATCCTATAGGTATCTAGTTAGTGTATAATATCACCTATGCTAATCCATAACAAATCTCGAAAAGAGGTTGAAACAAACAAGGCCACAAATCATCGGTCCTAAAGTTCAGTACTAGCGTAGTACGAATCATAATAACAATATGTCGTTATTTCTAAGTATATGAATAAACCTAAGTTCATTCATTTTAACAAACATGTATTTCCCAACATAGAAGAATTTCCTTAACGGAAACGAAATATATATATATAGAGAGAGAGAGAGGTTACAAGGGAGAATATCCACTTGCCTTGAATTTCCTTAGGAAGTCTACGAAACTCGGAAATTAGAATGTCTTAGTGACGTTCGTACGCTTCGACCTAGTTAACCGAAAAGATAACGACGAATATGCATTAAAATCCTTATTTTAGTCTTAGTTAATCCTTTCTCCTATTTTCCCTTTCTAAGAGAAAGAATGATAATTTAAATTATTTGGCTTAATAATTTACATAGGCAATATATAATAAATTCTTTATTATTATTTTCAAGGCTATGTTCTTGAAAGATTTTTATAAAATTTGAAATATTTGTTTTTAAGAAAACATGCAAGGATTTATTTACACATAAGGAAAAATCCTTTTTAAACCTCATGCAATATATATTTAAAAAGACTAAAATATTTTGCATGACTCTCATTATTTCTAAGACCACTTTTATTTTATTCCAAAAACTTATATGAAATGATAACTTTGATATGCAAGAGTGTTTTAAAACAACAAAAATCCTTTTTCCACCATAAGCACTTTTCATGCATTTTCACTTGATTAAATAACACGCTCATAGTCAAGACTACTTCTAGATGTCACATATAATTTATTTGTAAAATTATAGTAAGGTCTAAAAATTGACATGCATGTATATGAATTAGTTTATAAAAACCTTTTAAGTACACACACTACTTATTTATTTATTTAAGTATAACTTGCATCTTGTAAGTATCCTTTTTATCAAGAAGATCATCACAAATTTTATTCCCAATTTATACTAGCTCTAAGTTAACATGCAAGGGTGGATCATTTCATAAAACCTTAAAAATCCACATGCAACAATTTATTTAAATTACTTAAGTAGATCATAACCTCTAGAAGCTTATTTTTAATTAAGAAGGTCACAAATAAATTTTCTAAAATTTATTTTAAGTCTAAGTTGACATGCAAGAGTGGATTATTTCATAAACCCTTGTAAAATCCACCTGCAATAATTTATTTAAATTACTTATAACAGGTAACGCGTTAGCATGTTAATTCTGCCCAAAACATCCAGTTTAATCCCAACTTTCAAATGTGGAATGAACATTCTAACAGTGTCAATGGTAGTGTAATAATGCTCCACGAACGCCTTAACCACCTGGTCTGGATCCATGTCTCGAGCGTAGCTGTTGGTTGTTGAGCGGAGGAGGGAGAAAGGGTGGGTAGAAGAGTAAGGTGTGACGACATCCTTTGTTTGTATGAATGAATTATACACCAACTAGGCAACTACCCCATGATGAAACCCGAAATAAACGCGCTATAAACGGGAATATAAAAATACTAACTCTCGGGATTCGTACAACCGAACGATTTTCGTACGTGGATTATTCCTCCTCCCCACCCCTCAGCCGGTTGTTTTTGTGCTCTTTACGAATAAAGCCTTTAGACTATACCGTTTATAGCGCAATCATCAAACACATCGAGCTTTGACAAACGAGATAGTTCTCGAGCCAGAGAGGATTTTCGACCTCTCTTACTGTCTTGCTCCACCTTTATTTATAGTAATTAACTGTTGGCCATTTTCGGCTTGTACCGATGTGGGATGTGCATGAATTTGCCTTCTTTACTAATTAATCACCTACATGCTTGCACACATATATATTATTCGATGTGGGAAGTAATCACGTGGCCAAATTTGGTCTTTGACAAATTCAACAATCTCGTTAAATTTGTATAGTGCACAGGTTGGATTCGGGCAGTGGCCCACACGCCACATTTTGATGGGCTCGGCCCATTAATCACTCGCACACATGTAAATTCAAACATGTTGGGTGGAGTAGCGCACTTTTCGAGAATTTGGACCTCGTTCGTAGAGAATCTGGACCTCGTCCATAGAGAGTTTCCAACTCAAGCGGGAAGCGTGGGGTGGATTCGCGCACTTTTCGAGAATCTCCGACCCCAAGCGGGAAGTGATGGGTGGAGTAGCGCACTTTTCGAGAATCTCCAACCCCAAGCGGGAAGCGAGGGGTGGATTCACGCACTTTTCGAGAATCTTTAACCCCAAGCGGGAAGCGATGGGTGGATTAGCGCACTTTTCGAGAATCTCCAACCCCAAGCGGGAAGCGAGGGGTGGATTAGCGCACTTTCCGAGAATCTCCAACGCCAAGCGGGAAGCGAGGGGTGGATTTGCGCACTTTTCGAGAATCTCCAACCCCAAGCGGGAAACGATGGGTGGATTAGCGCACTTTCTGAGAATCTCCAACCCCAAGCGGGAAGCGAGGGGTGGATTAGCGCACTTATTGCTCGACGTCAACCCAAGCGGGAAGCTCGGCGATACCGCATAAAACGAGGTTCGACGGCAACCCCGAGCGGGAAGCTCGACGGTCCCGCGTAAAATGAGGTTCGATTGCAACTCCGAGGCGCCGCACGAACATGGCGGCCTCGCCAGCGCACGCCAGGGGCGAACCCCGTGGCGCAGCACGAACATGGCGGCCTCGCCAGCGCAAGCCAGGGGCGAACCTTGTGGCGCAGCACGAACATGGCGGCCTCGCCAGCGCACGCCAGGGGCGAACCCCGTGGCGCCGCACCAGAGACCAGGGCTAACTACAGAGGGAAGAGGACGCACTTACGTGATTATCCGAGAGTTAGGTCGGATAGGAAGAGTCAATTCCCACAGACGGCGCCAATGATGAAACCCGAAATAAACGCGCTATAAACGGGAATATAAAAATACTAACTCTCGAGATTCGTACAACCGAACGGTTTTCGTACGTGAATTATTCCTCCTCCCCACCCCTCAGCCGGTTGTTTTTGTGCTCTTTACGAATAAAGCCTTTAGACTTTATGCCGTTTATAGCGCGATCTCACTCGGAGATCAAACACATCGAGCTTTGACAAACGAGATAGTTCTCGAGCCAGAGAGGATTTAAACTGTCTTGCTCCACCTTTATTTATAGTAATTAACTGTTGGCCATTTTCGGCTTGTACCGATGTGGGATGTGCATGAATTTGCCTTCTTTACTAATTAATCACCTACATGCTTGCACACATATATATTATTCGATGTGGGAAGTAATCACGTGGCCAAATTTGGTCTTTGACAAATTCAACAATCTCGTTAAATTTGTATAGTGCACAGGTTGGATTCGGGCAGTGGCCCACACGCCACATTTTGATGGGCTCGGCCCATTAATCACTCGCACACATGTAAATTCAAACATGTTGTATGAAAGTTGCATAATCAAGGAAAGTTACGCACGCATAATATATAACACTTGTGTTTGCATGGACATATGCCCCATGCATGCATGAATACCTACGTGGCTACCATTTTAAGTCATGTATCAAGCTTTGTGCATATATCACATTCGGACACGTATATACAACGCTGCGAGTTATCCCTTTATTCTTTTTTTAATTCGTTAATTATTCATTGATTATTTAGCGGTTATTTCGCGCACCATCACCCCACCAACTCAACGATGATCCTCTATTTTACATGTGTTCCTCTTTCATGTTCCAATTAGCTATATAAATATTAAATTAATGCTAAAAAAATTTAAAATTTATATTTTATAGTAAACAACTATTAGTATATCTGTTCAAATTTGTATCTTAAAAATATTATTATAAAAATTTTAAAATTAAAAGAATGATTTTCGTACAAAATATTACCCTTTTAATTTTTAAAAATTGTATAAAACGATTTTGAAGTTAAAAATTTGCACAAAAATACATATAGTTTTTTTAAATATAAATATAATTAAAAAAATTCAAACATTAATTTAATATTTATTTAGTTAATTGGAACATGAAAGTGAAATAAGAAAGTGGAATAGAGGATTACCTCTGCCCACCAACTAGGGCTGGGCAAAATCCGGTCCGGACCGGGACCGGACCGGACCGGGGGGTATCCGGTCCGGTCCTCGGTCCACAAAAAATTACAAGCCGGTCCCCGGTCCGGTCCGATCCAAATCCGGTCCGATCCAGGTCCGAACCGGTTTTTTGTATTAGTAGTAAAAAAATTTATTTTATGTAAAAAATATGTATACTTATATTATAAAATTTATGTTAAAAATATAAATTTTATTTTTATATGATATAATATATGTATTTTTATTAAAATTAATATTTTTTATAAATAAATAAAACATTTTTGTAGACAAAATAATTTTTTTATTGATAAAATAATAGTTCGGTCCAAAACCGGTCCAGGTTTGGACCGGACCGGACCGGACCGGACCGGGACCGAGACCGGACCGGACCGAGAATATCCGGTCCGGTCCTCGGTCCAATTTTTTCAAGAATCCGGTCCCGGTTCGGTCCGGTCCGGTCTTGGACCGTTGCCCAGCCCTACCACCAACCCGCTTTGCGATTTTTTTTTTTTTTTTTGGAGTTGGACCGATAAGTATTGTTCAAACTTCAAAACTAGCCCTTAGAAATGAGCTAAGCACTCTGGCCCAATAAAATCTCATATTATATCGCTACGTACCAAAAAAGAATTTATAAAATGTCTTGACTAAAATTCCCCGTGTTAGTGGACTTCACGACGTTCACGTTAATCTCTGAGACTTGGGGGCCCACACAATTAAGAGAGGTGAACGTGTCAGCCAACAGCCAATCCATTCGTATGACGCCACGTTGCAGAGTGACGTGGTTATGGAACCCTGTCAAGACGACGAACATTTATGCCGATCTATAATTAAAAGGGAGAAAAAAAGAGAGAAAGGGCAGGGTGAAAAGAGAGAACCGCGCTTGGCTTCCTCTCCTACCGGAAGGTTCTTCCCTGTTATATTCATCACATCGGCTGTTCAGATCTCTCCACCAAAAATGGTACTTGTCTCTATTCTTGTTCGTTTCCTTAATTGTGCTTCATAAATTCGCGTGTGCGCGTTAATTTGATTAGCGGTTCATAGGACATTGTCTAATATTGATTGCTAGTGGCTTATCTGATCGGGCTGCAAACGAGAAATTCGGTTAGAAATAAAAATGTCATGAGATTAATCTGATAGAACACTTGTTTTTTTATGAATTGGATTCCAAGCAAGGATACGTAGACCTGTTCTGTTTGGTCTTCGGCAGACCAAGTTGATTGAATTATACAATGAGCTTAATGAGTTGAACGGTCTTAATTTCGACAAAAACCAACCGATATCAACATTTTTGGATTTGGTTATTCACACTTTGATGCTTGATTGCGTCATTCATAATACCCAATTTTGTCAGTCTCTCTTTTTTACTTGCAATTGATCCTTTCTGGATTCTGTAGACAACATCAAGACGCGTTGCTGACAGGAAGATTCATAAATTTGACAAGAACATCATCAAGAGGGGTGCTGTTCCCGAAACTACCATCAAGAAGGCAAATGACTATCCAGTCGGCCCTCTACTCCTGGGGTTTTTCATATTCGTTGTGATTGGATCTTGTAAGTTTTGATCCTGCCACTCCCTTGTTTTACTCTTTATCATAATGTCAAACCATGACTAATTCTTCTACTTGCGTTAATATGCATGCTTCATGCTTGTGCAGAAATCAATTCTTCTAGTTGAATTTGTTTTTTGCTCTTATAATTTCAACCTCAATGTAAAATGATTACAAGTCCCTAATATCCTACTTATTTATGCTCTATTGTTGGCTCTGGTAGCTTTGTTTCAGATCATCAGGACAGCAACCAGTGGAGGAATGGCTTAACTACCACCCAATAGGTGATTGCAAATCAAGCAAACTTATGTGAAGACCTTAGGTTGCACCTTTTGTCTCTTTTCAGTGTCCTTACTTATTGTTTCAGGGTCTCGAATAGGGAATGCTTATGACATGCCTTCAAGGCCTCTCATGCTCTATCTTAGACAATTTTATTAAATTGAAGGATGTAGATTTTGTGCTTGAAAATCATGTTACATATTAATTTTATTTCACCAGACACAGTATCATCATGAATATGTTTACTTGAGCTTCAGATTCTTGTTGTGTAAGACTTTGTTCTGCTACAACTATACAATCTTCCGCCTAAGAAATCAGAATCAAGTAACCCTCTACAACATATGGCATAGAGGAATTTTATATCACGAACGAGCAAGATAAAAGCAGATGCACAAATTGCGCTAACCCTCTACTTGTGAGTCTGTGACGAGCAGTGCAAGCACCAATTTTAGATTCGGAAAGATTACAAGCTAGAGCAATGTCACCAGGTGGGTTTTTAGTAAGTTGGAAAATAATGTAATTAACTAGAAGCAAAATTAGTGTCAGCCAATACCCAGTGATACAAAGACGAGAGAGATGAAGAAATTAAAACAAGCCAAATATATAAGATGAAATCTCAATCTCAAAATACAAATTTAAACAGATCCAGGGCTAAATGAATGTGGCGAATTTGATCCAGCATAGGAGGGGCTCTACCTAAATAAGTAGTAAGTAGATAATAAAGATGGATAGAGTAGAGTAGAGTAGTAGCATATCGAGGCATATATCCATTGATCAATTTGAGAAGCGTGGGCCGTCCGGGAAGGGGAAGAGGAAAGCCATCATTGCGAGTAAGACGAGAGCTTGGACGGGAAGGGTCTTGTATCCGGCACCAGCACTCCCAGTAGTAGTGGTAGTGTTCAAATTGTTGGCGCTTGGAGAAGAGCTTGGGGCGAGTTCTGCAATATTTTTTTACATAAACATAAACATGAACATTAAACAGAGACGGGTGGATGGACTGATGTAAGATTTAGGATATTATTGAATCGCAACATGCATGCAGCTAGCTAGGACAGTACGTAGTAAGAAAGAAAGGAATACGCGCGTACTGGGACAATTGCTGGCGCTGACATTCTTGAGGTTGCAAGCGGAGGGAAGTTGGGTGAGCTTCGCCTCCTGGACGCCGAGGGAGGAGATCTCGGGGCTGCCTTGGTGGACCAGAGCTATGAACTTACACAGGCAATCCTTGTTGTGCTGCACCGTCGTGTTCACCACCCTGCAACAATCTGCCGTCGGATTCTCCGCTTTCCCCGTGGCGTACGGCAGGCACCCCGTCATCGCCGTTATGGTGCTCTTGCACTCTTCTACCGTTGATTGCGCCGACCCCAGCTCCATCATCACCATCGCCACCGCCACCGCCACCACAAGGACCAGCCCTCCTGCTGCTGAATAATCTGATTTCAACCTCATCCTGCGCAGCTACCTTGAGAGGAGGGCCGCACATTCTAGCTATATATCTCAACACAACAGCACAGCATTTAATCGGTCTCTCAACAGCCCGAGGTGGTGGTTGGATACTGTAAATTGGTATCAACAATTTACTACCTGTATTAATTGAAAAATCATTTTTGAATTATGCAATTATCGTAATTGATCTTCAAGTTCAGGCACCAGTATCTTGTTTTTCCATGATATGTCATACTGTATGTCACGGCATGAATTGCCCCAAGTTCCTTCACAGTTAAGGATTACATTAATTCTATCTTATGCTCTAAAATGGAAATTATAGAACCTATAAAGATATTTTAAGAATTCAAAATCATTATCTATCTTATTAATTTTTTTCTTATCTATGACTTGAGGAGTATAAAATCAATCATGTCGTAAATTATTGTTTTTCAATGCACAATAAACCAAGAGGCTTCATAGATAAAAACTTGCGGCATTTTTTTCCATACACAATATATAATCTATGCCTTGAGGGCAAGAGTTGCTTTTTTCGGCATTTTTTTACTCTTCTATTACAAAAATGAAGTTGTAGTTCGGGCAACCTAGTATAAATAGAGAACTTGGTCGGATCCAAAAAAAAAAATAGAGCTTGGAAAAAATAAAATAATACAGCACTAGGATTTTGACGGGCGGGCAGCGGAGGAGGAATTAATATTGGGTCGGAGGAGGTAGTTGGGAATAAGAAGGATTGGAGTAATTGTTCATTTATGATAGGTGTACAGTACTACCCTAATTCAATGCATCCACTTGCTTCCTTTGACAAGTCAATCACTCAATTACGTCTGCTATCCCTTTGAAGTTTGAATGCAACGAACCACACTCTACATTGGGCCATGGAATCCATGGATATGATATCGCAGTGAGGCCCATTCACTCGTAACCTACTCGTAAGTTTTTACTGTTTTTTTATTTCCTTAAAATCTCTTTTTGTACTACAACTGCAAACAGATAGAGCGCCGGCAGCTTGCCAGCTCCATACTTGTTCTTGAGTTTGTACTTTTCCGAGCTAATCATGCTCGCTTTAGACTCACCTAGCTGTTTATATCTGCCGTTTTCATGGCTTCTCCAAAATTGCCAATTGTTTGGCGTTCGAACTCAAAAAAAAGATAGCGCGGGCAGCTCAAAGAGGCCGAGTGGCTAATGCAAACATACATACCACTCCTCACGAACTCGTAATTTAGGGAACTAGCCTAGACGACTTGCCCAACCAAATGTACCAAGAGCTAGTGGGATCTGAAGATGATTGACACACCCAATGACCCAAAGCCAAAGAATGTATTGCTACTGTGATGATCAGAGCTCAAAAATCAATAACTACTTCCAATCGAGAGCGAATACACCAAGCAATTTCTTCTTGGTATCAATACCGGATATGAAACAAGTACCAAAATCCAGATCCTGATCATAGTATTAGCGACAGTTTTCCTTATATATATATATATATATATATATATACATATATATATATATATATATTCTCAAGACTCGTATTCATATCTTCCCATAATATAATAATCCATAATGAATACCGCAAGAGTTTTGTAAATCATTCATAATGAATCAAAGGACTCCTAATAATAGTATTTAGTGAGAATTTCTCCTTCTTCTGATCAAGCTTAAAATCATCAACTCTGTGTTCATAGAGAAACAATGAGATGCCAAAAATATGTGAAACACACTCGATCATGCTGACCTTAAAATTGGTTGAATAAATTAAGAGAGTACATAGTTATAGAGTTATAATACAGCTTCTTTACACTACATGCAACTTTTCACCCACAAGAAAGCGCCAAACTAAATATAATCAAGGGGAAAAGGCAAGGGAGCTTACAAGAAATATTTCATCCTGTCATCTCTTCTCATGGCATTGTACACAGCTTGTACCTGCAACAACATCCAAAAGTTATGGTCTTAGCCAATATGCAATTCACATGGAGACTAGCAACTATAACACTCTCTTGACTTGCCTAAAAGAGAAAGATATGCCAGGTAAATGTAATTACCTGTTCGCTAGAACTCACTTGCACTGGTCCAATGTTGACCGATACATATTTTCCTCTTGATGATAGCTTCTGCTTGACACGGCCCTATATCAGATATGGAAAGCATCTCATATATCAACCTTTGAAAATGGGCATAGAAACTTACTTATTGTTATTTGAAGTACTTTGATCAGAAGTTCAGGAAGCAGAAACTTACCTCTGGGATTGGTTGCTGAAGAACAGATTCAACGGCCACAATCATAGATTGCACAAAATCATCACCACCAGTTCCTATAGCTGTAAATCCTCTAACAGTTGGGTATGTATGCACCTGCAAATTAAATCGTTTCTGAAGTGGTCAGAGAAAATTGTCAGCACATTACAAATTAACTCAAAAGCTCCTCATGTGCAACACTCATATATGACATCTATCATGCTCCTAGCCTCTTATTTAGTTTGGCCTAACAGGTTGAATTTTTTTTGGATAAAGAGGAAATCTGACATTTTACCACTTGAAATTATCTATTTCTCGATATAATTTCTCTTGAGGAGCACAACTGCACAAGTAGGAGAATTCTAATTCCAGCATACCTTTTGATCCAGTGTAAGCCACTCATCTGTGGAATCATCTGTTACTGTCCCACCAATGACAACATTTGTGGTCTGTCCAACTCTTCCTTCTGTTTTTGAGACTTCTGAAACCAGCAGAATGTCACAATCATGGACATTGTCACATTGTACTTTGACATAAAACCAATTATTTTACAAGAAGCTTGTTTGTCATAGTCATAAGTATCACGAGTAAATATAGATAGGGGATGTTCTGTAAGAGTGTGCCACTGTCTGCACACTCAAATTAGCTGAAAAGATCTAAAGTAGATGATATAATGGAATATTATCCAACGGAACATACTAATTTAGTGTTGATACTCATGATATGGTGACAATGAATGATTGACATGTACTGGGTGAACAATTTTTGAATTTTATCCTCATGATATTGTTAGTTGGATGATTCCAGGAAATAAGTATTGTATTAATTAGGAAACAAGATCCCATTCACGATTAGGATCAGACAGATGATCAGTTCGTTTTGATCTCTTTGACGACTCACAGTCACAGCATATGAAGCTAAGGCTAGGATTGCTTGTATCTACTCAAGAAAGTACACCTACTTGCATTACAAACTTGACAGGAAGAGCAAACATAGTAGCATAGTTATCTTAAATAGTCACCACTAAGCCACTAACCCATAGTAGTGTCAGTCCTGCGCAAGACGTGACTTAGTTTGGGCGCAAACTACTTATGCATTAGAGGAAGTATTGCGGCAGTACAATGCTGGATGCACTCACAATGGTATTCACTGGTTCACTCAAATGTCTCCCTTGGAACAAAGCCCATATAAACATATAATGCTCACTTTGTTTCACTAATTAAACCAGAATAATGCATTAAGAAGAACTTCCATTTCATGAAATACCAAAACCATGCAATTTCCCATAAGCCCTAAGGATCGCAATTCTCAGTTTATTTTCACCCCCCTCCAAATTCCAAAACACAATACGATAATGATCTAAAGCAGAGATAGAAAATTAACCTGAAATTGCTTTAAGAACAGCTTCTTGTGGAGGCTCCTGATCGTCACTAAATGAAGAAGATGTCGGCGACTGATTGTCGTCGTGCGAGCGATTGACCAGAAACCGACGGTGGTAGCTCGGAACCCTAACTGTTCGATAACCGTACCTCAAAGTATCGACCTTTAAAGAAGCACCCGCACCACATCTTCTGAATGCATTTGGAGCAGCAGATATGCAAACGGAGAGAGGTCTGCTGGTGTTGACGGTGGCGAGTTTGCAACGAAATGGTCCCAATGGCTCCGCTAAACACACCGATCTAAACGCCGTTCTGGACGCCATTTTCTGTTGATATTTGTTACGCTCGTCTTTAATGGACTGAACCGCAAACTGCTCTTTCTTCCTATTCCAGGTATTTTATCAATGAAAATTGATTCATACGAGATTTGACTTTCGCCTGAACTGAGAGCAACGGGGAGAAAAATATCCTGCAAGGTCTGCACTCTGCAGCCGTTCTCACTTCTCCGTGGCCAATATTTCCAAATTATCCATAGGTGGCGCATTTTAGCGGAATTTGGCAAATGTGTGGATGGGCCGTGGACAGAAATAATGAGCCTATATAAGCTCTACTATTGGGCCTAAACTAAGCAACAATCACACCCATGACCCACCTAGTTGCAGTTGGGCAACCGGACTCTAAAAATTGAAATGACCCAAAAGGGGATC
This sequence comes from Fallopia convolvulus, assembly GCA_964016875.1. NCBI lineage: Eukaryota > Viridiplantae > Streptophyta > Magnoliopsida > Caryophyllales > Polygonaceae > Fallopia > Fallopia convolvulus. Next base: position 82,938,530 of record OZ024718.1, read on the forward strand.
GACAGATTAGGCTGACCGACGGTTGACATTCCTACTCGCCGCCGTTTTCTCCCGCCGAAAAACCCTAACCATCGCATCGTTGGATCAAATGTACAGAAACGACGGCGGCGCCTCGAACGAGGCCGAGAGAACAGCATTCCGGCGGGCGGAGAAGAAGTACAAGCTCTACTACGATCAAAACTCAAAAAAGTAATGGCTCTATTCTATCCGTGCCGCTTGCGATTTTTTGCGTTTGACGTTTTGAGTGTTTTGTTGGTTCATTGCACAGGAAGAAACAAGCTAGGGCAGTGGAACTTTCGGACGTGATCGATTTCAGATCGATTTTGGAGTCATTCGATCAAACAGGCGAAACTCCTACTGGGATCTACAAATTCCATAGAGATGGATTCGATCACCCCGTTTTCTGTCTCGGAAATCGGCCTGGTATCGAAATTCCGGACTTCTCGTCCGCCTAACATAGTTTATTTACGAAAATTATTTGACCCTTTGTTTTTAACAAATCTGCATCGATCGTCAATAATAACCTGTTACTACTACCTTTTGGAATATTAATCCTTGATGTGGAAACCAACTCTTAGCAAGAAGTTAGGGTATGTCATAGTTTGATTCATACGTCCATGTGATTTGTAGAATTTATATTGCTGTTTTGTGCATCAGATCAGGCTTACAAATGTGAAGGTGTATTGTGCCTTACACCAGTATATAATTTGATGTAGGGTTCTATTTCATTCCTGGTGCATTGAACGTTGATGAACAATGCTGGTGGATAAGGGAGAGTTTGACCAGCTTCCTACAACCTCCCAACAGGACCAATCACAACCTGTTCTATGGCCCCGTACCGGATGTATTCTCTGCAGCTAACAAGAGAAAAGTTCTTGTGGAAGAGGAAGCTTCACCCAAAGAATCAAGTGATATTCAAGGTGGGGTTGAGAGGTGGAAATTCTACGATGAAGCTGATATGCCTGCCAGGGAAACTTTCCAAAAATCAGTTTTGGCTACAGTGTTACTAAGGAAGCTAAGATGGAGTACGCTCGGCCTACAATTTGATTGGTCCAAGGTGGTTTTAATCCCAAACCTAATTTAAACATTACTTTCTTGTTGTTACATCACACCCTTCAGTCCAATGCACTTGGCATGAATTGAATGAATACTTTTTTGGCCAAAGCTAATATGAAAGCTTTCCGTAACTGACCTTATACATTTATAAATGTTTTGATGCAGCGCAACTATGATGTATCTCTTCCACATAAGAAGATTCCCGAGAGGCTATCTGCTCTGGCAAAAAGTTTGGCTACCCCTGTTATGCCACCATTGGAGGAGTTCAAGCCTGAAGCTGCAATTGTGAACTACTTTGCATCAGGTACTTGCAAGTATATCCGATATATATGATTCTGCTTTAAGCCATTGGTGCCCTGCATGTCGTCATCATCATCATTGACCCAGTGAGGCTCCTCTACAGCAGAATTTAAGGGGTCAAGATGGGGCTACCCCTGCCCAAGGGAAAGGGGATACGCCCGATAGACCCAAGAAAAACTGAAATTCAGCTATGTGAGAATAATAACTGAATTTAGTTAGAATGCACCAAAATTGATATAGGGACTAAATCCATCTCAAAGACCCTGCATGTATAAAATTTTATTAAAGGTCATAAAATCTGGAAGCCTTCCATTTTCTGATTCCAGGTGACACTCTTGGAGGACACTTGGATGACATGGAAGCTGATTGGAGTAAGCCTATAGTAAGCTTAAGGTGCTTATTTCACATAATGGTTATTTCATTCAAATTTTTTAAACTATGACAAATTAAAAGCATTAGCAAATAGCTTAGTGAATCTAAAGTTTGTGGGTGGAACCCTTTTTCAGCTTGGGATGCAAAGCTATTTTTCTCCTTGGAGGAAAATCTAGAGATGATGAGCCCATAGCTATGTTCCTTAGAAGTGGTGACGCAGTACTAATGGCTGGGGAGGCAAGGGAATACTTTCATGGTAAGTGATACGGAGTTACCCTCCTTGATTTTTTGCCATGATTCTTTTTAAAGTGCAAGTGACTCCAGGGTTTTAGATATTGGTTGTTTTGTTGATTAAAAGATGTTTTTGGTGCGTGTATGTTTGGAATTGCAGGAGTGCCACGGATTTTCACTGACGAAACACATGCTGAAATAACCTCTCTTGAGACACACTTTTCGGTTGAGGAGGACTGGTGCTTCTTGGAGTACATCAGGACATCAAGGATCAACATTAACATTAGACAAGTGTTTTGAATCTGATATGATGCATCTACATCTAAATTGCTTTGAGGCGGGAGACCTGCTTTGCTGTCTTGAATTTTGCAAACCACCCAACTGATACCTTCTACAATGGATGAACCTTTTGAAAGCAAAATCCCAAATAGCTGTTGAATTCTCTAGGCAACTTTACATGATTATAATTTGGAACAGACGAAGCGTGTAAGGGGTGAGGGAAGAACACACACATGCATCTTAGTGTCTATGAATAGATTAAAGAGGGATTGTGTGGCTACCTCGTCGAAATTTATGTTTAGATGAATTTGTAAGATCGTGGATTTGGATTCTCTTGGTTTTGTAATTTATAAAGCTGGATCTTGCGTCAGTGTATTAGTGACTGTGACGGAGGTGGATTGATCAAGATGCTTTGTGCGTGATTTTAAAGACCAACTTTCTTTTCGCTTTCCTTATCAAAAAAAAATTAAAGACTTTAACCCGTATTTTGCTTCTTCTGTTGCAAAGTGAGGTGACCTTGTGACCGCAAACGCTCCGTTAAGGTAAACTTGAAGGAGAGTGTGAAATGATTGACTTGTCATTCATTAGCTGGAGGATTAATGACCGAGTGATCTGCTTCTTCACCAAACATTTTGAGAGAACAGAGAAGACAGAAGAAGAAAAGCTGTTGATACCATGAAAGTTATGTAAATCCCTCTTGGGTTGTATTGATTGTATTACCAAGTACTCCTATAAAATAGTACAAAATCAGAGATTTGATGAGATAGACTAAATCAGATATTAACCGAAATACAAACAATAATTGCATTTAATATTTATTCTAGCAAGAATTTATAAGGTTAATTGAGAATTGGGGGGATTGTAACATGCAGGGGATTGAATGAATGACACTGTTTCTGTTTGACAGTGATTGAAAGTTTGAAACCGAATCAACGAAGGAGCGGGAAAAAAGCAGCGCCAAATATTGCGTTTAGCGCGATGTGTATAAGAAGAGCGGGAAATTGTTTCCCTAAAGCTAAATAGTTAATTTCCTCGAAAAAACTACAGCCCCGGAAATTCAGATCTCCAACTCCACAATCTCCTCCAGTCGTATAAACCCTAACCCTCAATGGCAGAAGAAGAGATGGAGAAGAGCCTTCAACCTTCGTTCCCAACCGGCCGTGTGAAGAGAATCGTGAAGCTGGACAAGGAGATCAACAAACTCACCTCCGAAGCTCTGCTTCTTATCTCAGCCTCTGTCGAGCTCTTCATCCAATTCCTCGCCGAGCGATCGGCGGAGGTGGCAGGGGAGAAAAAGCGAAAGACGGTGAAACTAGAACACCTCCGAGTCGCCGTGAAAAGGCACCACTCGACCAGTGACTTTTTGCTGGATTCTCTCCCTCAACCGGAGCCGGAGCCAGACCAGGATCGCCCTCCCAAAGCTCAGGCTCGATCTCGCGCTAGCAGCGACAAGCCCGCCCCGCCAAGTGTTCGCCGAATTGACAGCTTCTTCCGTAAATCACAAGTCGCTGATATTGACAAGGAGAATCAAGGATCCCAGTGAGCAGCGGGAGAAATTGATGAATGTGATTGCATGTATGTTTTATCCGTACTTGGACTTATTAGTAGGTTTTGGTTTCGCAACAACTGGTTCATGTGCTTCCTATGTTGAATGATTGACTGATTGTGGAATATGGAACGCGTGTGTATGTATACAAAGTCTGAGTACATCAGGTGTGAGATCGATCTCACAGAAATGTTTGCTCTACATGTATTTCCAGCTGTTTTTAGGTGCTTGTGGGCATTCCGAACTTGACAAGAAGACCCTCTTGTTTTTGTTTGTAAGAATAAACTCATCTTTAACTTATCCAACTATCTCACAATCACGGGAACAATGCCAAACTACCCACACAACAATCCCTCTTTATCAAGAGCTATTGCAATTCAATATGAGCTATACAATATCATCTAACAAAAATTGAAGGGGAAAAGATCATATTATAGGAACAAAGCAAGGCAATGCAAGCTATCTTCTACTATCCCACCAATCTGGTATTCTTAACCTTCGGCTTCTATGTACGTCAAGTTTCACAGCTGGGAGTTTATGCCTAACATGCCTCCATAGCATATTAACAGCATCTTCCTTCTTTGGAGGATACTGGAACTCATAGTGGTGTGAGACTGCTTTAAGCTGCTTCCACATCCGAAGCCACTTCTCTTTTGCTACTTGCCTGAGCTGGTCTACAATGTAACCTGGTTTGAGTGCATCTTTATCAGAGAAGAAGACTGCAAATTGTGGATAGTCAAGTTCGTCTTCGTATGGAAGCTCAATTTTGTCACTGATGATAACAGGAACACAATGGCTCACTATAGCATCGAATAAGCGACAGGATGAAGGGGTGTCTCCTGCCAGGTGCAAGCAGAACTTTGATGACCGCATTCCATCTGTTGACTGGTCAACATAGAAGATGATGACGATATGCACTAAGCTCAGTCAAAAGGTAACCACTAACCACTTGCAAAACAATTTCAGGAGAGGAGGTAATTTTACTTGCAAAAAAAAAAAAGCAAACTACCCGTAACCCTGTTGAATCTTTCCTTATCGCACCAGCCATAAATGAAGTCGTATTAACCAACCAATTGTGAGTTCAGTGACTATAAAGAGTAGAAGAGCATAATACAAGGGCAAACATGTGAATGACAGCTAGCATGTTCAGAAAATCCACATGGTAATCATAGAAATGTTTCGAGGAGCATTAGCATACAAAACAGGAACCGGTGCAAACATCATTCTTAGCAAAGGAGTAGCAGTATAATCTGATCATGACTCTTGCAAGACAAATATAAAATCAAATAAGCATACCAGCTTTATGCCTTCCTCAGATGCAATACTGCTCTCGTAACGAACATCATTATACCCAGATAAGATTTTTGCCAATTTAGCACGAATGAAACCCTCCTGCATCATGATGATAACTATTTTGAGTTCCTATCCTATCAGTAGGTCCAAAAATTAAGGGCAATGGCAAGAGAAAATGATGGCATAAAAGGCTTACATCTTTCCTGACTGTCCTTCCGCGGAAAAATACAAGTGTTGGGCGAGATTCGAAGGGATCTTCAGGTTCGTCATCCGTATATGAATCCACTACATGCACGTATGGGGCAACTACATCCTTCCTCAAGTTGGACATGCTTTTGGAATAACGGGCAAAATCAGCTACGATAAGAATTGATGCATTCACCTCTTGTCGCAGGAACCTAAAAGCATTAGGGTGGTGCATGGGAATAATGTGATCTCTTCCCCCTGATGTCTGCCAGTGCTTGGATCTCCTCAAAAAATCGACTAAATCTACCTAAATTAGAGAGCAAAGTCTTAGCAAGCGGAATGCTATAAGATGCAAATAAGTTTTCCAACCTATTTTGTTCGATCTGGTTTTAATCCTTGAGAACTTATAAAGTGGGAAAAAGAAGTCAATCATTTTGCGAACACAGCTATTGGTTGCGCACTATTGCACAGCTATTGGTAAAAAATAATCCCCTCACTTGCTCTAGAGTCTAGATTGATCGATGGAATATGAAAATTATAAAATTTTGACAGCATCACAACTCACAAGCTAGCTGAACATGGTCCAACTCACCTGCAATTGCTTGTCCACCTCTGTCGCCGGATCCGTCATATTGTGGCCGTGCGAATTGAAGCTCAGCGACGAAAAAAAGGGGACGAAGAACACATCAGCGGTTTCCGGATCCAAAACCCTAACAGCCTCTCTCTGCTCCTCATGAGCACCACTACCCTTGTACAACAGCGAAGCCATCATCCAGTACTCCACACTGTGCTGGCTCCTGAGCCCCGATCTCTTTGGCCACGGAGGCAAAGTCTCCACAGTCACCGGCCTCTCATCGGTGTCGGAGCTCCGATGACGCAACATCCCGACGTTAAACCGGCGAGGGAGGTCATACATGTACACCTTTAGCGGCGAAAAGCTCTGGCACGACGGTTGAGAGCTCCACACCGGCGAATCTGCCACCAGCGACGGCCGCTGCTGGAGGAACTGGAAAACGTGTTCCCGGAAATCGATTGAGCCGACGAACAAGGACAATGTGACGAGGAATCCTACTAGGAAGGAAAGAATAATAACCGATTTCCCAATCATAGTGTTGGGTGGGGAGAATATGAGATTGGAGCAGCACTGAGAAGTGATGATGGCCGGGGATGATGATGTGTATGGGAAGATAAAGAGGTATTGAGGGCCGGGGACTGGGGGAGGTTGCGTGTTTTGAACTTCGGATCTCATCAAAGTACAGTCTAGGCTGGCTTTAGATTTTCTATTTTTATTTTTTTTTATTTTTTTTCTCTCACGTCTGGTTTACCCGTACGGGCTACGTCCAGACCGGAGTACTGAATGGAATTACGGCAGACCCCTCCCAACGACATTGCGGGGAATCAAACACACAGTTCGTTCAACCAAGCGTAACCCCAACGCCACTACGCCAATTCACCATTGGTGGCTCTAGATTTTCTTTTCTTATCTCCTCTCTCGTATATCTTTACCCTTCTACTGTTCTACATATTTCCTTTTTGACATTAATGTTGCAGTTTTTGTTGTCTCGGATGGGTAACATAAAATTGGGAAATTATGTTTAGTAACCTTGAATTTTTGGCCTTCTTAATTGGAATTCTAATGACCCAAAAAAATTGGAATTCTAATAAAATTTATTTTAGAAGCTATTCCTGAATTTTATAAAAGTTCGACATATATTATTATTTGTAAATTTTTATATTTTCTTATTAAAAAAATATTTTTATATTTTATTAAGTGAATCGGCTAAAATCGTTGTTGCCAAGATCAAAAATAAATAACCCTAAATTACTAACCAGTATAGTAAGTAAGCAAGGGGTCGAACCCAAGAGAATCGGAATTCTAATTAATCAGCAAAGAACAAAGACAATGATTTTGGGAGTTCAGGCAAACAAACAAACAAGCAAATATTGTTGGGATTAAATCAATTGAAGGAAAGTAGAGTTCATTCAATCCATTCCACCTTTTTACTCATCCGATCATTGATTCATCCACTTTTCTATTTATTCCCTAGTTAATTCCAATCCTTATAAAAGATTTCCACTTGTCCACGGTCCAAGCATATTTATGATATGAACAAGAACGCTTAATTCAAATCATGCAAAGTATTAAGGATAGAAGGATATTAAATCATGCAATCAAGCTATGAGTCTCATGCATAAAATAACAATCAAACACTCTTTCTCAATTCTAGTCCACGGTCCTAGAAAAGAGTTGTTTCAAGGATAAATAAGATTGCACAGACAATAATCAAACCTAATCCAAACAGTAGATCTAAGTCAATCAAACAAGTTGATCAAGCTTATTAAATCAAACATAGATCATATAAATAAAAACAAGAGTGTTGATATTAACTAAGGCATAGAAAAGTTACCAGAATCTCACGAATTACATAAAAAGGTTTCCTTGATCAAACAAACTCCAAAGGGAAATTAGTTCTCCATAATACTGAAATAAAAATCTAAAAGTAAAAGTATGCTAGAATTATGTGTTGTGTATCTAAAACTGAAAACGAAACTAAGCTTAAGTAATCGAAATAACAACCGAAACCTAAAAGATATAATAATAGATATAAGATAGAATAAACGAAAGGAAAGTCGGCTCTCAGATTTTTTGTAATAACTGCGGTTTTTAAAGATATTTTTGAATTTTTCTCGGATATCCTTTTAACCTCTTTGTCCGTTTTAACGCTTAATCCAATATTTTTGTTAGAATTTAATTCCTATAAAATTGTTGGTGATATTCTAAAATCATAAAGAAATGATTTTATGGATCGGTATGAATTCTAGGATTTTTCAGTGAAAAAAGAATATTTATTGGATAAGTCGTCTTTTTAATTATGTACTGTAAAGGATTTAAAATACGAAACGGAAGCCCTAAAAATTGAAGGTAGCAAGATAAAATCATGGAAAATTGATTTTATTGGTCTACATAATTTACGGGACGTTTTTCGTTTAGTAATTTTTTTCCACCCGAGGTACATAATTTTACCGCTTTAACGCGAGTCCCGTTCCGAGACGGATTTTGAATTTTATAAGTATATCTTCTTTACTTAGTATTGAAGGATTTGAGAGAGTTAGTAGGGGGGCTCGTGCTTATCCACCATCACACATATCTTTTTGCCTCGTCAAAGTGAGATTGAAAGCGAGAGACGGAACGAACGACCGGCTCGGGCGGAAGAATTCGAATCACACCGCCGGCTATCTCCCACCACCACCTCACCTCCACCTCTCACCTTCTTCTTCCATGTGTAAGCTGGCTGCAAGGGGGAGCTGGACCAGCCGGGGAATCGGGTCGGAACGCCGGACTCGGGGAGAAAGAATTCCTTAACCGCCGGCTGTCTTCATGCTCGTCAAGCGACGTCGACGGCGTTCAACAGCCCTCCGACCACCAACCACCATGGGATCCGCTTTCGAGTAACGCCCAGCCACCCTCGGGATCGGGGATCGAGCCATGATCGAGCCAAACGAGCCATGGACTCGAGTGAAGGTATATACGATCGAAATTAATTAGCGGGTTGATTACGGAGCCACCGTAAGGGTCTTTCGACTCCGCTTTGCTAATTAAATTTATGGTTTTTATAATCTTGACGTTGATACGGTTCCACAGGTTCGAACCGCTCGTGAAACGGACGTCCGGATCTTCCGTTATAGCGAATACAAGTTTTGGATACCGATTGGCAGGTAAAGGACTTCGGATAATTACTCAGGATTCGTTGTTAATCCGTTTGATCCGAGATTTGGTAATCTTTAAGAACTGTTGCTGATGAACAATTTTTATTTAGAAAATTGTTTCAAAAGTGAAGCGGATAATTAGTTATAATTCCTCCAAGATGGCTCCTTGAAACATGATAACTAAGGATTTGTTATATATCGATATTCAAAAATTAAATCGTTTATCGATTAGGAAGTGGTAGGAGTTGAGAATACAACTAAGAAGAGTTTCGGTGAGCTCGCTGCTGAGAAATCCTTTTGTTATATGTGTCAGAAGGATGATAAAGATTATCGTTGAATTGCTAAAGACGTTGAGCACGCCTTCTGAGGCAAGTGGACGATTCTCTCTTGCGTTATTGTTATTAAATGAGGAATTGAATCTCATTTAATATTTGCGTTGGGAACAACTTTTATGATTAATAAAATATGATAGGTTGTTGTTTTGTTAGAAATAATGACCATATTGTTATTCGTTCAGTTTCGCGCTAGAACTGGATTTAGGTCCGTTGTATGTGACCTCGTATGTTTAGTTGTCTCATGCTGAGACATTGATATGGATTAACTTAGTTCAGGGATGTGAGCTTAGTCTCGGAAGCATCTCTTTAAAACTCGTATTAGGCAGTATCAATATTGATCCCCTAATACTTAGGTCATGACCATTGGCCCGCTCTACGCTTGAGGGGTGACTATTCAATATGTGTTGGTAGTGGATTATGGATGAAACAGGCCCTCTAATCTCTCCATCATTGGGACTCGTACTATTCGTTGTTCAAGGATGAAACATGCCCTCTGACCTCGATAGTATTGTGTTCTATTCAATATGTGTTGGTAGTGGATTATGGATGAAACGGGCCCTCTAATCTCTCCATCATTGGGACCCGTGCTATTCGTTGTTCAAGGATGAAACAGGCCCTCTGACCTCGATAGTATTGTGTTCCACCGGCAGTAGTTCGAACCGATTAAAAGTTGCCAACTTGTTTGTGAAAAGTTTTGAAAGTAATACAAGATAAGTGCGTTAGGCACATTAATGTACCCGAATGGTTAGTCTATTCGATAACCATTCTTGCTCCCGGTTATGAATAATTCTTAATCAAACTTTGATTAAGTCAATCTGATTAGTCGACGGATGCTTTTCAAAATGTTATGTGATTAATATGAGTTTCCAACAATTGTTTATGTTTCTTAAAAGAAACCACAAGAGGTGGTGTTCTCTCTCTTGATTATGCGAGTCTCCTTCTTATACTCTACAAGACTGCTAACTGTTGGATCAAATCCGAGTCTATTTGGATTTGGATGCCAATATGTTTAGTTACAACCATAAGAACCAAGTTAGATTCTCCGCTTGCTAGTCTTTCATTAGACTAACCCGTCCATTTTTCTTTTCTTTTATATGGTCGGCTGGTGTCCACCGTTGTATACGATACATCAGGTTCTTCTTAGAAGTTGATTCAAGAGGCGGATTCAGATGTTTGAAGCTCCAGAAGTTGAAGAAAGGTTATCAATGGTTATACTTGAGTGAAGATCATGGTTGAACTACTTCAAAGTGAAGCTGAGTTTCAGAAATAAGAGCTTATGGAAGACTGGATGAAGATTTTGTTTAAATAGAAGGTTGTGTTATTTATTTAATCTTTTTGGATTAAAGTTTGTATAAGACCAATTGTATTATTTTTTAGTTTGTTCAGTCAGTTTAAAGCCTTGGGTAGCTTCGGTTTAGTCTTAATCGAGGTTATTGGCGGTAATACCTCCAGGGTAAGTAAGGGGTGTTACATTTTTGCTGACGTGGACTTCCGCGGGCGCGGTGAACACTCTCCGCGATCGCGGACCTGATCGTAACAGAATTCCAGCGGTGTTTTCGGAAGATGTTTTGACCACCTTAGAGTGGGAATTTGAACTCTCCGTAAAAACATGAATTGTATCTCTTCGAGTTAGCTTTCCAATTATACCAAATTCAACTTCATCCGATCACCGTAGCTCCCGGAATAAGCGTTACAAGAAAGTGGTGTTGAAACAACTCCAAATCAACACTGGTCTTCAAAACTCTTGCAATTCTTCAAATCGTGTCTTCGGTCTTCATATGACAACTATGCTCAAAACTAACCTAAATACACTCAAATCATGCCTAAAATACAAGAGTTAACTTATACTAAATAGAGTGTATCATTAAGCTAATACCCAATTCTAATTTAAAAATAATTAAAATAATTCTAAAAATCTATAAAATATTAAAATAAATATATAATATAATTTAAAATTTCCAAGTGGATTTATAATGGAATAAGGTACTATGTATTGTCAACAAGCGTTCTTCCTTTACAAGGTTCGAGTGAGGACAAGGAAAATTAAAATTAAGTGGGCAAGAGCGAGAGTAATACTAGGATAAGTGACCACCTTATAAGTATTATTTGGGTTAGTATGGGATAGCACATCTAAGACCTCACATCTGAGTTATGAGTTGGCTTGGTTCGGAGGGTGATCATTTGACATAAAGGGTGGTCTTTGGGTCTTGACGAGGACATCAAGTGTATAAGTGATGTGATCTAAGGGGGTCGAGTCACGATTTGCCTGAATCTGGTCTCGTAGACATATCGCAAGTCCCTAGAGATGTGAGGGTCAGCGGAATCCTTGAGCAAGACACAACAAGGTAGGGATGCGACATCATGGACAGTGCACCAGACACCAGCATTTGGGAGTGTTCCCGAATGATCGACACAATCAATCTTTCCCAAACTTTTCGCTTTGGGAAGGAAACGATCTAGTTGAAAGAGCGCGATTGTTTGGGAGTGGTCCTAGATGATCAACACAATTGATCCTTATCAAGCTTTCCGCTTGGGGTTGGAAACAATCTAATTGAAAGAGCGTGATCGTTCGGGAGTGGTCCCAAATGATCGACACAATCGATCCTTTCCAAGCTTCCCACTTGAGGTTAGAAACAATCCAGTTGAAAGAGCGTGATCATTTGGGAGTGGTCCTGAATGATCGACACAATCAGTCCTTCATAGGCTTCCAACTTGGGGTTGGAAACAATCTAGTTGAAAGAGCGCAATCATTTGCGAGTGGTCCCGAATGATCGACACAACCGATCATTCCCAAGCTTCCCGCTTGGGGTCGGAAACAATCTAATTGAAAGAGTGTGATCGTTTGGGAGTGGTCTCGAATAATCGACATAATTGATCCTTCCTAAGCCTCTTGCTTGGAGTTGGCAACAATTTATTCGAGAGGATGAGGTCCTAACTTTCTAAATGAAATGCGTGCAACCCGAGCGAGGATCGGAGTTGATGCTAACTCTCAATTAAGAGAACGAGGTCCTAACTTTCTAATAAGTGTGCGCAACTCGAGCGACGCTCGGGGTTGACGTCAACTCTCGATTAAGAGGGCGAAGTCCTAACTCTCTAATAAAGTGTGCAACCCGAGCGAGGCTCGGGGTTGACAACGATTCTCAATTAAGGGGACAAGGTCCTAACTCTCTAAATGAAGTGTGTGCAACCCGAGCGAGGCTCGGGGTAGGCACCAACTCTCGATTAAGAGGACGAGGTCTTGACCCTTTAATAAAATGCGCGGATTCTACCCAGTCCTGAGTTTGTATCGTGTTGCATAATAGATAAATGAAGACATTTGCTACAAGATTGACGCACCTGTTTATTTCCTCGTTACCCTCGTGAAACGAGAACACCGAGCCAAGAGATTATGATGGTGCGCAAAATAATTGAGGACAAATTAGTAAATTTAAATAAGAAAAGAGATAAGACGTCGAGTTACGTGTACGCTTCTAAACAAATCATGTATGTTATTATTGTCAATGAATGCATGATTGGTCCAACGGGCTAGGGTTGGCCCATTTAACATAAAATTGATAAATTATGTTTAGTAACGTTGATTTTTTTGGCTTAATTGGTATTCTAATAAAATTTATTTTAGATGTTATTTCTGAATTTTATAAAAGTTCGACATGTATTCTTATTTGTGAATTTTTATTATATTATAAAAAAATATTTTTATATTTTATCAATGTAATACCAATTCTAATTTAGAAATAATTAAAATAATTCTAAAAAGACTCTATAAAATATTAAAATAAATATGTAATATAATTTAAATTTAACAAGTAGATTTATAAGGGAATAATGTACTACGTACCCATCTCAACAATTGTTCTTCCTTTATAAGGTTCGAGTGAGAACAAAGAAATTGAAGTTAAGCACGCAAGAGCGAGAATAATACTGGGATAAGTAACCACCTTAAAAGTACTTGGGTTGGTATTGGATAGCACATTTAAGGTCTTAGATTTGAGTTATGAGTTGGTTTGGCTCAGAGGGTGATCATTTGACCTAGAGGGTGGTCTTTGGGTCTTGACGAGGATATCAAGTGTTTAAGTGATGTGATTCGAGGGGGTCCGGTCACGATTTGCTCAAATCTAGTCTCATAGACAAGTTGCAAGGCACTAGAGGTGTAAGTGCTGACAAAATTCTTGAGCAAGCCACGCCAAGGTAAGGATGTGGCCTCAGGGATTGTGCACGACACAACAACGGTCGTGGCCCAGTGCGGGATGATGTGATGTCATCTAGTTTTACATGGTTTTGCATGAGCATTTAAGATTAGATTTCCTCCTTTTCTAGCTTAGATTTTGCATTTTGTGTTGATTTCTCGTATTATTCATAGTATGGATATCTCCACAAGCTTTGTGTGTGTTTTCATGCTTTTGGAGGTGTTTTCGGATCTTAAAGATGGTTAAGGAGCTTAATGGTGTCAGAGCAGTCAAAGAGAGGTGAAACAAGCCTTTGAGCATGCTTACGGGACGAGAATATGAGGTTAAAGAGATGTAGAGACGAGCCAACATACTAGAGATGAGGGTTGTGACCATAAAAGAGGAGAAATTTGGCCAAGTGTTGGTCTCGTTCGAGACCATGTGCCGTCTCGGTCGAGACGGAGGTTCGGCAGCTGTCTCGATCGAGACCAGGCTCGTCTCGGTTAAGACAGTGGTAGTCAGTCGCGAGCCTTGTTTTCTTGTGCGTAGGGCTATCTTTTATGATGTATTTTTGGATATTTGTTAGCCTTTTAATATAAATACTTTTTATAACACTCTTTTAGAGGATTATTATGCATTATTTTTCTAATTCTTGTGGAGAGAAGGAGAAGAGACTTTCTAGGGTTTAGTTCTATGCTCTTTCACTTTGGAGATTTTGTTTGCACTTTAGATCCATTGCAACCTTCTATTCAATTGAAATTCTAGTAAGTTTGCTCTTTCAATTATTGATCTTATTTCTATTTCATGTTAGATTTTATTGCTTTTATCATGAATTCAATTATTCTAGGCTAAATTCTATAGTTCTAGGATTGGGTTGATCCCAACGATGTGAATCAAAATCAATATCTTTTGCTTGAATTGAGTTGGAAACTAATATGATTTGATTCTAGGAGCTTAATCTAATATGTTTAAACTTGTTAAAGTCTTGCTTAGGTTGTGCATCGAGAGGTGCTAGTCTATTTGAGTAAACAAAATAGAGAGAACACATCGAGATGTGGTTCTATCTATTTGGAAAAACTAGAATTGAACTTGAGATTAGTTTGTGGTTAATTTTCATAGAACTTCTAGATGTTTGAGTTAAGTTTGATGCATCATGAGAGTGGGGCAAATTTGGTTTACCATCTAGATTTCTAAACGCTTAAAGGTCTTCTATCGGTTTTGCTTCACCGTGAGATTAGGTTCTTAACTGATAGTAGTGCATTAAGTTAGGCTTTGAGAAAAGTTAATTTATGACATTAGACAATAATCTTCATAATGAAATATCCAACTCAGTTTAGGTAGAAGTGAGATTCAAATTCTGTGGATCAAAGTTGTGGAGATTCCTTGCCTTTGAACTTTGATTTCTCAAATACTTTTCATTCTCACATAATTTACTTGTTTTACTTGATTTTAGTAGTTAGAATTACACCACAAATCATTATATTTTGACTTATGGTTCTAGAATTTTCTAAAACATAAATAATCCTTGTGATTGGATCCTAATCTAATATTATGATAGATCTCGTATTCTTGCGAGTGTGTTGAAAACCATCACATCATGATGCGACAGGATAGAGACAAGAGACGAGTCAAATAGGGATCGACGAATCAAGCGGTGTTGTTGCGTCGACGCGGGGAAGGCGGTGCGAAGATAGAAAACACTCTTTCTTGGATTAAATTTGGCGTGAATGTAAAAGAGTTGGTACTATTGAAAAGTGCATGGTACTATCGAAGTAATATAAAAGATATTGAATCCAATGGAGCACTCGTTGATCACAAATCTCACACAAACTAGTAATCTTGATCACAAACAATTGATTGAAATTTGGAATTTATATAATTAAAACAAACACAAAAACAAGATATAAAACAAGGAAAGCTAGAAAAGGGTTTTGGTTTTTGAATGATGGGAGACTAGGATTGGGTTCGTCACAATGGAACTATACAATGTCAAGCAAAAATCTCTAAAGAATAAAATTAAAAAAAATTATTCATAAAAAATAGCGGCTATTACATCGATTTTATCGGTCACAACGTTAAAATTTCTGCTCACATGATTAATTCGGATAGTCTCAAACCACAAAAAAGAGACCGAAATATCTGAAATAACAATATCGACATCCCTTGGGCATTGGTCCGTTTTTTGAACAACATTAAGGATTGTCGGGTTGTCTCCTTCTATTTCTAGATTTCTGATCCCCATGTTTTAGCTCGGATTATTCCTTCTACTAGTGCCAGCGCTTCAAGTTTAGCAACCGAAACTCGACCGTATCTCGACTTTGCCATATTAATGATCTCTGCATTTGGTCCTTTGATTACAATTCCAAATGTCGATGATGCATTCGAAAGTTTAGGGACATTAAAATATAATTTACAAAATCCAATTGATGGTTTCCTCCACCTTGTGTGCTTCTGCTTTCTTCCTACCTTGTTTTTATTTATACTCAATGTTTTGGGTTCATCTTCACTCCATTGTTTTGTTCTCTCCCAAGCTAGTATTTGTATCTTGATGTATTGAGCTAAATCTGGTATAAAATCATTTGGTGCTTTTTGAAATACAAGTTTATTTCGTTGATGCCAAATCCCCCACCAGATTACAACTAATTCGGTGAAACTATATGTATCTTGATGTAACTATTTGTTGCTTTAGTTCATTAAGAATTAACATTGGTGTCTTGTTTCTTATATCGAATTGTTGCAAAATTTGTTTAATATTGGGATTTATCTTGTTACAGATTCTATGCGTGTGAATACATTTGATAAAGAGGTGGTTGATGTCTTCACAAGTGCAATGCCCCATGAAACACCCCTGAGATCAGAACATGATTAGCCCAAAGTCTTGATTTTGATGGTAGACCATTGCTATCTAAGAATGATGACAATTAACGAGAGATATGGAGAGAAAATGTGATATATATGGAGGAGATATTTTAGGAATTAGATTTAATTATATATATTCAGCTCATAATAAAACTTTTACACTTTTTTTTAAATCTCGATGTTTTATTATACTCCGGAGTATTAAATCAATCTAACCATCCTCATTTCTTCCCCGTTTCTTTTTAATGAATTGTTTCTCCAAAGCTAATCTACCCTAATGCATTATAAAGCAAAACCTAAGTCTGTTGTAAAATTTGCATCACGTGGCATTTTTGAATAAATTAATGTGAAATTATATTTAACAAATTTTCTAACAACTTATAATATTATTGCTATATATACTAAATAGATAACATGTTTATATAATTTGTTATATATATAATTTTCTATCTATAGATTATGTATTAGTTTACTACAATAGATAACATATTTATATAATTTTTTATATACATAAATTCCTATGAGATGATATTTTACATATTAATTTAATATTTTTATCTCTTAACAAGATTTTGGGTCTTAATATATTTTTTTATTTTGTAACACGGCTTGAGCTTCAAGTATAAAATTTATATCTATATAATGATATAATTTTAAATAATAATTTTTTTATGTTGATATACTTTTATTTTGAGAAAAAGATATAATTTTATGTTGATGACTAATATTATATGTAAATGTCAAAAAAAAATAAAAATTCGAATTTTAATTTTAATTAATAAAATTCAAAATAATACATAGATAATTTTCTCTATATTTTATATCTTAAATCAAGGACAATGTTCTTTTCTATACTAATCTTTATATTGTATTTTTCATATTTACAAACATTCTTATTATTATAGAGTAAAAGATAAGAGCCCTAATATATAATTTTAATAAATTAACTTTACAAAAAATATTTTAATAAATTATATTATACTTTATGGATAACCTATCATAATTATTATTATCTTTATAAAAAAATAAGTATTATATACATATTAATGTCTAAAAAAATAAGAAAATATTATTTAAAAATATTCAATAAAAAGTAAAATCAATATTTTAATAATTTCAATCTAAATTTGGACAAGATCTCCACAAATAATGGAAAAATATTTAAAAGTATATTCAATTAAAATATGGAGTACAATCTAAAAAAAATAATTTGTCTATTGTGTAATTTATTATGATATTATATAAATATATTTTGTATTTTAAATTAATATCGTAGAATTGTATAGTTTTTAGTAAAATTATCCAGTGAATATCACGGGACTTCAACTAGTTGATTAACTAATTTCTTAAAATTTGGAACAAGCTCTAGAGCGAAAAGTAAATGTGAAGGGAGAGAGTATACAAAAACCAAAATGGGCTTAGTGGCTGACGATGGGAGTGCAATGCAAAATCAAATGGGCTAATTTTACCAAAAAAAAAAAAGAAGCAAATGGGCTAAGATATAGATCCAAAGACCAAACTGGATGCCTTGTTAGTTGTTACTATTATTAATATCACCGCGGTTTCTGCTTTCCACTGGGTTTATTTCTGAAGACTTTACTGTCGAGTGTCGAGGTCCTAGCTTGAGCGCAGATGGCTGGTAGTACGAGGAGAAACACTCGAAATAGACCTAAATCGTCCAGCAATGGTGACGAGGATGATAAAGACAGCAGAGGGAAGCGGAATCATAAACCGCGACGAGATGAAGTCGAAGCTCTCGGTTCTACGCGCGTCAAAGCTCTGTTCGGATTTGTCCTTTTCGTTTTCGCGATTTCATCGGTGTTTGCGTATAAGTATTTGAGGAAACCAATCGATCGCGTCCGGAAAGATCGGGTCGTGACTCCGTTTCCGGCACCGAAGCTAATGGACCTTCCTCAGGTTGTTATTTAAAAATTTATAATTCGGATTGGAATTTCAATAGATCTTATCACCCTTGTTTCTATCTTCTTCTTCGCCTAATCTTGTGCGTGTTCGATGAAATGGACCGTATTTTTGCTTGTTCTAGTTTCAAGGTGAGCATAAGGAGAGCTTGTATTGGGGTACATACAGGCCTCACGTATATCTCGGAATTCGCGCGAGGTTCGTATTATCTTCGGATCATGTATAATTTGATGATTAAAGTTCCCTAATTACTTGCCCAAATACGATATTTTTTCATAGGTGAATGATGAAATTATGCTCTCTTTTTTCTTCTTTTAAGTATGATTTCTTTTGGTAGCAACTGAATGTTACTTCGCGACCAAAAAAATCTGAATGATACTTTACCACATTGACTTGCTCCCTTTTTTTTTCTCTCTGGAGACTTCATCCCATAATCAATGCTCTACTAAGAAGCGAATTTATCTTTTAAGCAATCTACTGCAAATTTGATAAGTCATAAATGCGATATATGGAAGAACTAAAGAGTTTAAAAGAAGCACTATTATTTATGATTTTGGCATTGGCCGCTGTTTGATTTTATTTGGTAAAGGATATTTGATGATATTTTACAAGATTGTTGAATAGTAAAATGATTTGCTAACATGAATGTATTAAATAGTTTGAAATGCTCATAAAAAGATAGAAGGAAGGACATACTCAAAATACAGAGAAGGAAGCACAAGAGGTTCTTCTATATACTGTGATTACGTGGTTCAAGCATTAATCAGTTAATAGTGCATTAAAATGGAAAAAGGAAAGTTTCAAGTTGACTCAAGTTCGGCCTTGTTTCACTTTCCCAACAAAATCCCTTTCTACCCAAAAACTACTTTTAGTACTCTTCAAATCCGTGTAACTCTCTCTACGTTTTACGTTTTTCAAGACACTAAAAATCACTTTTCACCCAAAAGCCATTTTCTACACCAAGTGAAACAAGCCCTTCATCTAGGGAATATCTAATTGTAATTTCAGCTTGGAGAAGTTTATTGTTTTCTTTAAAACATTAATTGGTTTTGTGGGATGGAAGTTTGATTTCTTTTGTTTATCCAATGATTTTCTCATTGGGGAACCAGGTTTGGTCTCCTTTATATCGTAATTGAGCAAATGATGGCCATGGAATGTAAATTTGGTTGCAGACTGCTGTACAGAATAGATGATTCATATTGTTTCCCTCCTTTTCATCTTGTTGTAGAATCTTTTATGCTATGGTTGCTTATAAATTGCTATTGGCAGGACTCCACGATCTCTAATTGCTGGGCTGATGTGGATTGCTGTTAAGGATGGACAATTTTTAATTCGACATGTCTGTCAAGATAGTGATGGGATTAGGACATACGGTTGGACTCATCATAATGGAAGGGATTATGGTCGCCAGTGGATCGAAGACAATGATTTGACGTTGGAGACTAGTTTTATAAAATCTAAGGACTGGGACAGTGGATATGGAGGAGATTGGGCTGTACGACTTGATGTACAAAGCAAGGAGTAAATACCATAACTGTTACTGTATGCTTTTTAGTTTCATGGCATTTGTTATCTGTAACATTTGCTTCCATATAATTCCCGTGCACATATCCAGTGCATGCCAAATTTCCTCAACTGATTATAGCTGTATGGATATTTCAATATTATTAGTATTTATCCTTTTTGCTTTTTCCCTTCCTGTGTTTTATACGAACTAAAATCAATTGCTTAGTAAAAGATTCTGGGTAACTAAATTTATGTTGTATTAATTTTCACCCTGATGGTTTCACAGCTTAAGTGATAATATTGGAATATGGGGGAATGCACACCTTTTTTTTTATATGGGTGATGAAGAAGGAAATCTCATCCACTCAAGTGCGGACAATATGGACATTCACGAGAATTCTCTGCTAGCGTTTGGATCACGAATTGATGTCGGAGACTGGCAGTTGCATTTAGAGTCACCGGTATGTTAACAAATGGATATTTGATAGAACTTTAAATCATTAGAAATGGTTTCCGTCCATTGATGCTTTTTCTACTATTTGTGGGTAGTTGTATCTTCTTATGGCTATCTGGGCATATAGCACAGGATCATCATATAGTTTTGCAACAATTTCACATTTTAACTTTTCTTATTACATATTTTGTCGGTTCCTAGTTATTATTATGTAGTTTATATAATGAGTTTCATTCTTTTGTGTTGGGTCCTTGCTATGTGTGTTATAAGATAGAGGTGAAATATCTCTTGTTTGCAAGCAACTATGTGTCACATTACAATCCTTTAATTATCTCGTGTGTTTGTATTCACTCATCTAATTGTAATTTCTTAATAACATTTTTACAATTTGCGCAGGACAATCTAGAAGTTCACTATGTGGGCTTCAGGACACCACATTTTCACAATATATCTGATCTACTCCAGGCAACTTTAGCTGATCAAGTATGTTTTCATTTGCTCATTTAAACTTTATTGTTTATTATAGTTTTGCAAAAAAGATGAATATTGAAGCTCGATGTCTTGGATTTAATGTATCTTAAGTATAATAAAAAGACATGTTTATTAATTGATGGGGTGCATCCTCATGCTCATTGGCTTTTATACACTGCCTTTAAGATGGATTTAGTCCCTATATCAATTTTGGTGCATTCTAACTAAATTCAGTTATTATCGTCACATAGCTGAATTTCAGTTTTTCTTGGGTCTATCGGGCGTACCCCCTTTCCCTTGGGTAGGGGTACCCCCATCTTGACCCCCTAGAATCCGCTGTAGCGGAGCCTCACTGGGTCAGTGATGATGTTTATTAATTGAATGGTGAAGGAAATACCTTTTTGCCAGTATTTTAAGCTTTTCATTTACTAATAGTCCTCGTATAATCCTTCCACTTTTCAAACCTATCACAAACTGGATGAGGTTTTCAACAAACTGGATGTTTTGATATGGATGAGAATTTCCTTGTTTTCACTATAATTCAAGGATCGTGTTCGAATATGGTTCGTCGTTGAAGTGCAAGATACACTAGGTTGTGATCTTGTATGTGGGAATTGTTGATCAGCATATAGAGGTTACAGTATGTTACAAATTTGTTTGCTATATTAAACTAAAGATTACAGTTGGTATATGCTCATATGAGCAGTCTTCTTCACGTTCTGATCTCTTGAAGCACTTTACTTCTGATGTATTATGTATAAAACCAACAGGTGGAGCACATATTTCCTACATTATCTTGTTCTTAAAATCTGCATAGTTTTGTGGAAGATATAGGTTCTGAAGGTTAAAAAAAAACACTTCTGTTTTTAGCATTGCTATGTTAGTAACGTTCGAAAATTATTAATCTGTTTTCATATGACATCATGCTCATTTTTTCAAATTTAATTAAATATTGTTGGGCGTATCTGTTCATATTTTTCCAGGCAAGGAGGCTTAATCATCTACGGCTACCTGACAGTTCTAGTAAATCTCCAAATCTCTTAGTTTTTCAGGTATATGGATAATGTTACAGGTTTGGAATTGAGTTGTCTTTTGGGCTTGTTTCACTTGGTGTAGAAAATGGCTTTTGGGTGAAAAATGATTTTTATTGTCTTGAAAAACGTAAAACATAGAGAGAGTTACACGGATTTCAAGAGTACTAAAAGTCGTTTTTGGGTAGAAAGGGATTTTGTTGGGAAAGTGAAACAAGGCCTTTATCTATCTTTGGGATTGGTATCAATTATCTCATACATTGTTTCCTCACCACCGATAGTCATCTTTTTTCCAGATTACAGGGAAGATTTCTCTAAAGGCGGATTTGGCTTTTTTGTCAGGAATTAATTTGAAGAGCTCAGAAGTCAGAGATCGCATTAGGAGACTCACAGGTTTTCTCTTCTGCTATGAAAGTACTGATATATCTTTGTGCATGATACAGGAACTTACAGTCTCTAATTTTGTATGACTGACTGCTCTCTTATTGAGTGAATCTATGTTATGGAAAAGGTGAAAGTAGAACCATGTGTATAAAAGAATTTTCAGTGCAATATATATATCGTGAATTCATTGAATGCTTAATTAAGATTGTTTTTTCCTTGGTGGATTGCACTTTTGTGATGGAGCTATGTATCCTTACAATGTTATAAATTGCATGTTTTTTGGTTGACTTTGCAAGCTTTAACAATGATGTACTGTATTAATTGTTCAGGTCAATCTCTCACTGATCGACTTGTAGAGAAGCAGAATGAATTTGATGACAAATTTGAAGGATGTTTCAATCTGACTAGCAAGGTAATCAGTCTAAGGAAATATTACATTTTACCAGCTCAATTTAAAGATTTTTTTTTTTGTTGATGCTTCTTTTACTTACACATTCATCTTGTCCATATTGTTTGGTTTCCTAATTGTGCTGTCATGATTTAATTTCTTCTAGACTTGTCATCAGTTGTTCATCCTCACAATCAAATAGCCATTGGTTCTTTTCTAGTGTCTTCTATCTTTAAAGTGCTTTCCAGTACTGTGTAAATGCTCTTTGTAGCCTTCTGATATCTGAATCAGGATAAATATATGTATATATATATATATATACATATATATGTTCTAAACTATAAGTTTTAACTTATGATTATTAGATTCTTTTTTCTATCCCAGGTTGACTCTGAGGCCATGCTTGTTGGTAAGGCTGCATTTGGGAATTTGCTAGGTGGTATTGGCTACTTTTATGGTCAGTCAAAGATTTCTCTTCCGGGATCTAACGTAAGTTTACCATTCATTTTTTATGATAACCAGAAGTTTCATTACTAATTGTTTTTGTCTTGTTAATAAAATTTGTGATATGCCAGCAATTATACCCAGTGACCAATATGCCATGTTTATCCAGCCTGCTACTAGAGAAACCAGAGCTGATTGTATGAATAACAAAGCTGGCATGTGTCAAACCATGTATCCTTATGGATATAGTGTATTAGTGTTTACCTAACCCAAATTTTATTTGTATTTGCCTTTATAAAATGACGCTAAATTAAGACCGAAGAAACATAACACGAGATGCACTACTCTGAAAAAATAATTTTGAAAATTTCTTTGCATTATATGAGGCTTCTAAAGATCAAAAAAAGTAAAGATGGAATTTAACAGAAGTGTGATTTGGGACTTTCAAACATGAGTCTGGAAAAGGTTGGAGTGGAAACAGGTGTGCGGACTTTAGCAAAACTAGATTATAATTCCTTTCTCTGCCTTTTGTCATCGGTGCTTTCTTTCATAAGGACTGGTCTTGCTTGCAGTTAAAAAGTCATGATTATAATTTCTACTGGCCTGCTGAGCTATACACAGCAGTTCCTAGCCGATCCTATTTCCCAAGAGGCTTTTTGTGGGATGAAGGCTTTCATCAGCTTCTCATTTGGTTAGTTTCAACCCACCTTTTTTTTCCCACTTTAATTTTCTATTATGTGCTCCTAAAAATTAGAGAGGTGGTCTTTTATAGCAATCATACTGACATGATTTTTATTGGGGAAAAAGGCGTTGGGACATTCATATATGTTTGGACATCCTTGGACACTGGTTGGATCTGATGAACATTGATGGGTGGATTCCCCGTGAGCAAATTTTGGGTGCTGAAGCCTTGAGGTTATTTTTTATTTTGTTTTCTTACTTTTTTGTTTTACCCCATATCGAGCTCTACTTACTTGAGATATGTTGATGTCCAGTAAAGTCCCTGAGGAGTTTGTCATCCAACATCCAACTAATGGAAACCCACCTACTCTATTTCTTGTTTTACATGGTAACGGTTTTCTTTTTAAGTCCTTTTTTTCTGTTTAAATAGGTAAACATTGCAAGTACATATTCCTGTCATAATAAAGTGAATTTTGTTATAGCCATTTTGTTCTTTCATGGTTGTTCCTGTATCAAAATAAAATCCTTCCAATTTTCTCTTGTTTTATTGATATTATCCACACTTTTCTTATCATATTTATATCTAGAAAAGCAGAGACTTAGAAAAAATCATTTACTCATGATATGAGGATTTTTTATTTAGTAGCATAATCTAAAGATAATGCTATTATCATGATCAAATTTCGTCATTCAGATATACTGTCTGGCCTCAAGAGTGACAAGTTCACGGCCAACGAGAACACTGAGATTTCTGCCTTCCTACAACGTGCCTCCATTCGTCTTGATGCATGGTTCAAATGGTTCAATACTTCACAATCAGGTTTAGGACCTCTTCTAATTCTTTTTTTTGGAAAAAAAGGTATAGAGGAAATTTCTGTAAGGGCAATGTTAAATAAAATCTAAATAACATTCCTGGTGGAAGAACCAGGCTCCTCAGTGCCGTGCTGTATCGCATGGTACTCTGTCTGAACTGCAAATGTGATGCTTTTTAACTTCCTAAGTAATGCTAGGGTGTGTAATTATGATCCCATATATGCTTTTTTCAAGTTATGTTGCATTCTTAAGTACATGTTAGGTTTTGTTTATGAGTAAAAACAAGCCTAGCATTTGCATTGTTGAAGATCTAAGCTCTGATCACCTAATTAACCTTTATATCTTAATATTTTGTAGCTCATCATGAGTTCAATCTGTTGACTTTTGTAACAGTTATCCCTATTAAATTACTTCTTTTGATTACTAAAGAATATAAAAGACATCCACAATGCAATTTTTTTGCCCAAACATCCTGTTGTTATGCATCTCAATCAATTTAAAGTTTAATTTGCATTAAACAGTTTCATACTTAACGTTCACGAGTTTATTTTTGTTTCCCATTTTATGTTATTGGATATCAATTTGAAAAGACACATAGCAAAATCTGCTCTTGATTGATCTAAGAGAGAATTAAAATTGCTGAAATGCATCTACTTGGTCCTGTGCCGTCACATTGATGTTTAAATTGCTCACTAGAAATATTGTTTTGATTGTTCTTTATCCACCTTGGTTTACAGGAAAAGATCCTGGCAGCTACTATTGGCACGGGAGAGATAACAAAACAGTTCGTGAGCTAAATCCAAAGGTTGAACATCTAAGACAGCTATGATTGACATCAACTTTCTCTTCTATAATTCTACTTCAATATAACCTAATACTATATATATACACACACACACACTCCACTAAAGAGCTTCAAATTGGGACTCTATGTAACCTAATACTATATAACACACACACACACACTCCACTAAAGAGCTTCAAATTGGGACTCTATGGCCTGTAGGAAACAAATATGTAGACTGTGTTTATGTTTTCCAAGCTACTAAGAAGCGTTATTTCATTACTATCTGGAAATTTACATAAGTGCTTTCGTGTAATAATCAGAGCCTTGGTTCTTTGGATTCCTTACAAGCTCGGGCAATAACAGTGTAAAACAGATAATCTTTTAAAATCGTAGTTGGTGAGTTAAATTCTTAGTGGATAGATCAATGTAAAATGAAACCATTTAGAGGAGAAATTGTGGTTAGAAAGTAGCATGATGAAGAATGTTTTGGTGATATAACCTGAAATTTTTCTGGTTGGAGGACAGATTTTTGACGTTTGATTGTCCTCTCAGATCATGATTCAGGAATTATCTAGGCTACCAAGCTCTGATAGCTTGATACTATATAGGTCAATTTGAGCGATTTGCATACTATTCCGTTGTGCTTTGGTGGCCATTATGAAATGCCATTTAGCTGTTTTATTTATCTCTTTTCTGGTCTCTCTAGACACTCTCCTCTGGATTGGACGACTATCCACGTGCCTCACACCCTAATGACGATGAGCGTCACTTGGACCTAAGATGCTGGATGCTTCTTGCAGCAGACTGCATGCATAGACTAGGGGAGGTTTTGCCTGACAATAAAGAACTAGTAAAGGTGAATAAGGTGCAAAGTAAGGAATTCATATATCATGAGTCAATATGTTGATTGATGAATCATGGTGTATGTATCATGCAGGAATATGCTTTTACTGTCAAACTGCTAGCTGATTTTGAAATTCTGAACAAGGTTCGTCTTCTTTCATTCTTTAAGTGGCCCGACCTTTCTTGCTTGCTTTACTCACTCTCCCTCTTTGCATTGTTCACCTTGATAAAAAAAAGCAGTACTGCATTTGTGGTATTTTCCTTGTTTGTATCCATGGTGTATTCTAAATATCCTGGTTTCTCCTAGATGCATTTTGATGAAGAACATGGAGCATACTTTGATTTTGGGAATCACACAGAGAAGGTACACCTCTTATGGACTCGTGTAGAAAGCTGAGGATTTATTGCTTTCCTTTTACTTTGGAAATTGTTGAAAGGATGCGTTACATTCACTTGCAGGTTCGCATGCAGTGGAGTGTGAAGATGAATGAAAACTATGCCACTGAGTTTGTACGCAAAGTTCAAGAGAAACCCAAGCTGCAGCTAGTTCCTCAAGTTGGTTATGTTGGCCTTTTCCCGTTTATGGGAAGAATCATTCCTCCTGTAAGTCATGCATGGGATAGATGACTATTTATTTTCTGTTTAACCTAGTCCAATGTTCGACATCTTAAATCTAATTATTTTCATGCTCAAAAGGCAAGAGGAAATGAATACAAGATGTTGACATTGATTCATTTTGTGCTTATGAACTGATTATTGCAGGATTCATGGATCCTGGAAAAACAGCTTGACCTTATTTCAAATAAGAGCATCCTATGGACAAATTATGGGATTCGCTCCCTTGCCAAAATAAGGTGAGTCTTGTTTGTATAATGTGCTTATAGCATTTTCTGCAGAAGTACCGTGTTCAGATACACATATGTAACTCCAATGCTTACACCTGTAATGTTGTTATCACTATTGGAATGTACTATACAGTCTTGTTTTGATAAGTAATACTCATTAATTTATATCTCATTAGTCCTCACTACAAATATAAACTTGATTCTAATGACGTGACTTTATTCTTATTCTGACTTTTCAACATGTTAGAAAGCCTCTGCTTTGACATTGCATTTCTGGTATGTTATAGTTCATTATACATGAAACGCAACACAGAGCATGATCCGCCATACTGGAGAGGCCCCATATGGATTAACATGAATTATATGATCCTTTCTGCACTTCATCATTACTCTAGAGGTACATCCATCTTCCATCTAAATAAAAAATGTGCATGTAGTTTTTACCACCATATATTCTTGAACTAAAACATCTGCATTTGCCCTTTTGGCATTCTGCAGTTGACGGTCCGTATAAACAGAGAGCTGGAGTCATTTATGATAAGCTGAGAAGCAACCTTATAAGGTATACTAGTCAGTATTATTTTCAGCAATTTTATCAAATTTATACAACTTGGCACAGTCAATCTTAAGCACGCCAGTTTGTCACAGAAACATTGTTGGGAACTATAAGAACACCGGGTATATGTGGGAACTGTTTGATCAGAAGACGGGCAAAGGCAAGGGAACACGGCCATTTACAGGTTGGACATCGCTTGTGGTATTAATTATGGCTGAAGATTTTAGCAACACTTGGGGTTGAGAGAAACAGACATTTCCTATGTACTGTTTAAAATTTGTAGAATTTTATGTTATAAAGCAAACAGGACAGCTTTTTTAGATCGGTATTTCATACAGCGTCGTAGTGTGCAAACATGAATCCATGATAGACCTCCAGACTTCAGAATGGGAGGTAGAGTTACATTTGTCATAATATAGAGCTCAAATTTAACTTTGAATCTGTATTAAAAAAAAAGGGTTCAACAATTCGTTCATATTCAAGTTAAAAGGAGCTTCTCTACGAAAAAATTCCAAGAACACTAGTGAGCCTCACTGTCTCCGAGCAAACTGTTCCTTATTCCACAATATCATCAACCATTTCGGTGTCCTCAGCCATTATGATCTCCATATCTCTAATATCTCGTTTTAACACATTCCCAAGCTTTGCAATGGCCTCTGTTTGATGCTGCAATACCTGCCAGACAGAATGAGAGAGCCAAAAAAAAATGTAAGATGCAGGAAGGAAGCACCACGGCAATCTAGAACAAAAAATCTACAGTTTCCAAACTTCAGCCCCTACCTCCTGCATGTCTGTGAGACTTCGCTCATGAATTTTAGTTGAGCCCGGGAGACAAAATGACAAGTTAAGGCCATTATCATTCGACTGCATACGAGAAATAGCAAGTAGGTTTTGAACTCTCCTAGTAAGTTCCGCTCCAGATCCTTTCAGCTGGCAGATGCATCAATTTGTTAAGAGTTAAGAAATGCATATTCCAAAGCATCAATGCTTTCATATAACTAGAAGTGAAATGGAGCCAGACAAGCTATTGCATAAACCTGTTGAGTTACTGCAGCCAGCTTCTCGGCCAACTCAACCTCGCCCTTTGTTAGGGGCAACCTGCAACCTTTTCCTTCCAGTGCCTCCACTATTCTCATAACCTATTTTGTTTTCCATAACCATTATATACACATAAATCAAACTATGTATCAATGAGTCAAAACCTGACGAGTACAAATAAATCAGTTATCAAGGCAGAAATAGCAAATACAGCTTGAAGTAACACCTCAAGAAGCATAAAAAAGAAGCCTACAGACACTAATTTAGTATCATACCCTTAACAAGCGCCTTTGCAGACCCTGCTCCTTTTGCCTTAATCTTTCAATACGAGGTAAAGTGTCAGCCTGAAAGTGGCTTTGAAGCTGGCGGCAAAGAAAGATGATTTATTAAACCAAAAGTGATTACATATGCCACACAAGACAAGACATCCTAATCCAAAGCCTGGAAGCAGAACCAAATGGGGTGAGGGGGAATTGATACCATCTTCACATTACTTTGAGTCATCCTTAGTCTCTCACTATCAGAAACAATTACTTCATCTTGAAGCTGCATTATACAAATGAAAGAAGAATCAGATTTTACATTGCAAGAGGTCATTAATAGACAAGAGTTGCAAAAGGTGCATAGAAAAACAGATAACACAAAGTTTGGCATCATTTTGCCTTCCTCTAAGGCCAACAATATCTTTCTACAGCAGCCTAGGAGAACTGGAGGGCTTAAGAAGACTAGGAAACCAACTGCTATGTACTAGAACTCCAACTGCTAAACGCTTCTCCTTGGTTGACTGCAGCTCTAAGTAATCAGGCACTTAAGCAGGAATCTCTAACAGAGCAACAGGTTTGGTACAAAACTAAATGGTCGGTATTGTAGATTTAAAAATAACGTTTTAACAAAGTGAGAGGGAGGGAATATCTTGTTACGTTGTACGCAGCAGATCTGATGTATGAGGGTGTCATGGGATATGGGAAACAAAGTTTTTCAGATATTGAAAAGCAGTTTAGCACTTAAAAAACAGTTAAAGCCTAAACTGCTAATAGCATATAAGATTAAGGTGCAGGGCTGCGTAAAATTATATCGGTCTGGTTGCATAGCCAAGGAAGAAAAAGAAAGAAAAGCTCCTAAAAAGATAGAAAAATCTTGAAATCAGAGAAGTCCATATTTAGAGGCATTTTATAACGACACTAAATACACTCAGGGCATGTTTATTTCTATACCAAAGGTATAGGGAATGGAGTTAGAAATGACTCAAACATATTTTTGTGTTTGGTTAGAATTTTTTTCAGGAATGAGTGATACCCTGGAATGACCAATTCCCCACTTTTACACATAACTTCATACCCATCTCTACATCAAGGTATGACTCATAACTAAAATCACTCAACCCCATTCCATATACCAACCCGATTCCCGGCATGGAACCAAACGGGCCCTCAGAGAACTGAGCACATGAGCCCTTTGTTTAGATCTCCAGCAACGTTGCAAACTTTGCTATGACCATTAGCCACATTCACTTGTGAGCTTTGCATGAGCACGTTCTGATGCACCACTGTTAGGTCATCCTCAAAGATACAAGGCCCTTGCAACCAACATTCTTCTGAATGATGAAAATGTTATCACATTTTTCAGATAAAAACAACAGGATAATGCATCACAGTTTGTGGTAAAAGCAAGTACCTTCAGTCGTTGTGAAAGATCCTTGAATCCCTGGACAAGCTGTGGCCATAGCCTCTCCCGATTGGAACTGTCCATTCCCTCAAGCTTACCTAAAGCCTCTGCCCACATAATCTGCCGACCATGAACTATTAAAAAAGCTCAGCAGGAAATATGAATATATAAAGTCTTTGTGACAAATTACAACATAAATACGAGGTGACTGAACGATGAAAGGAACTCACATCTGCAACACCAGTGGGCTTTACTCGTAATTGTTGTTCTGTAACACTAAACAACAGATGCTGCAACAAAGAATAAACTTCAGATATAATGCCACTATGAAATGGATGCAAAATAGCAGGCGCATTGATCTTCCCTATCTATGTTTTGATACCAACCATATGTACAGAAATACCAGCACTGACATATAGTTAGCATCATTCCAAATTTCCAAGGCAGCTCAAAATTAATGAATATTCATTCTAGCATAACAGAACCAGAACAATCTATAAGCAAAATGTCATTCTACATGACTTTCTAGGCACCAAACATAGTTTTCAAGTAATTTCAGGGTAGTTGAGGAAACTACCTTGAACGCATACTTAGGGTTTCCAGGCTCCTCCTTGTACGCATCAACAATTGCCTGTCAACATTCAAACAAATGCAATGGAGAACGTTGATAAATCATACATAAAAAGAAAAAAAAAATAGGGTTGAAATAAACGTGCACCTGAATATCGCGTTCGGCGAGAGAAAAAGGCAAAGGAGCCACCGGTGCCATCTGAGTGGTCAGCTGAGCATTCGGAAACGAAGTTGTTTGCTGCTGTGGAGTTAAGAACGATAACGCCCCAGAAGTCTGGAATCCGAAGCCACCGGTGTTCGGCTGCTGAGACATCGATGTTTGTTGCTGCGCTTGAGAGAATGGAGTCGAAAAAAGAGAAGATCCGGAAGAAAATGCCGGCGTCGAAGGAGTTCCAAAAGCCGGAATAGAAGCAGTCCCCGGAGTTCCGAACGCAGGAGTAGTCGAAGGCGTGCCGAACAAAGAAGTAGACGAAGGTGCTGCCCCGAAGGCCGACGCATTGGACGGCGTCGCTCCGAAGGCCGGGGTAGAGGACGGTGTACCGAAGGCTGGGGTAGAAGCCGGAGTGCCGAAAGCGGGCGTCGCTGACGGCGTTCCAAAAGGCGATGAAGTTCCGAACATGCTCGCCGGCTTATGAATGACCGTGGAGACTAATATCGGAGAAAGAACGCCTGGGTCTGGGGAGGTGAGGAGAGAGGGTTTCTTTTCGCCTGATAGTTTGATAGCCTTCGACACAGCCTCTTTCAATTCCTATTGGGACGAAATTACTGAAAATTATTAAACATTTATGTCACTTATATATTGGATCACATCCTTTATTTTTTAAATAATTTTTTATTTTTTAATATAATAAATTTTATCCATATTTTTAGAATATAAGATAGAAAGTATCATTATTAAATAATTTTTTATTTTTGAATATGTTAGATAGGAAGATCATTATTATAATCCAATAATTTGTTACCTTATATGAAAATATCTTGATTAGTTATATGATAATGGCCTTATCTTTTTACGCAAATCATAATAAAAATTTATATTTAAGTATTTACATGATTATTTTTCTCGGATAATAAATATATTTTATTATTAATTTTTTATTTAAGAAAAACTCGTACAAGGTAAGTAGTTTTTCTATTGATGAGAGTGGCATTGGGTGATAGTGTAGCACCTTAGAGGGGTGCTAAATAAATTTTGTAATCTTGTCAACAACATGGTTAGCGTTTCTACTTAGGATGCGTTCGGGTAAACTTTGCTGATAAGTTACTTATAAGTTTTTTGTGCTGATAAGTTACTTAAAGTGATTTGTGCTGATAAGTAAAAACTTATTTCTGATGTTGATAAGTAAAAACTTATTTCTGTTGTAAGCAAGTGGTGTTCGGTTGGAGGGTTTGCTGATTTTTAAAAGCATATTAAGGAAATGTCTAAATTACCCTTAAAATAAAAAAATAAATAAAATTAAAATCTACCTTCTTCTACCTCTAACCAGTTTACACTTGAAATCCACCATCTTCTACCTCACTAACCTCTAATCAATTTGCTTTTAAAATCCACCATTTCCTATCCCAAACAAATCACACATCAATTTAATTGATTTCAAATTGAACAAACTTTATTGTTCTCAAGTCCAGTAAATTGAACAAACTTTATTGTTCTCAAGTCCAGTAATAAATCCGAATTTGTAGACATGACGAGGCATAGATGAATCAGATGATATGCCGGCACCGATAAAAAGTTCAATTGAAAATGACAAATTCAAACCCATCAATTTTGGAGACAAATTGGTAGACTTTGAGGAGGCACAGAAGGAAAAATTCAATTGAGAAGGACAAAAACCGATCGATTTTGGAGACGAATTTGTAGACAAATTCAAAGAAATCTTCCGAGATCATCTTTCCGCCCCACCGTCGTTCATTGCCCTCAGAAATAACGACAACAACCCCAAACTCACCGGCAACCTCCGTTTCGACCACCTCCTTTCGTCCCGACCTCGACCTTAGTTCCGACCACTTCCTTTCGCCGACCGATAACCTCCGTTCCAACAGATCTGAAATTGCTGATTGTGGTTGTCAATGGTGAATATCAGTGGAAGAAGGAAAAGTCTCAATAGAGTAATCAATGGAGAGAGAGAAATAAATGGGGGTATGGGGTAGTAAAAAAATAATAGATGTGGGGCCCATGTGCTTACATTTTTTGGATATAAGCATGCTTAAACCGATAAGCATGGGGGGTTGATTTTTTTTTTTTACTTATAAGCATGTGCTTACGCGTTGCTTAAAATATGCGAGAATTGTGTGTTCGGCAATGCTTATGTGCTTATTTCTGCATATAAGCATTTTTGTGCTTATAAGTAGTACAAATAAGCACTACCAAACGCACCCTTAGTCTTAGTTCCGCACGAGGTTTTACAGAATTATAGAATTATTTATTTATATATTTTAAATTTTGATTAAATTGATATAGGTAAAGATATTTTTTAAAAACTATACATATTTAGAAAAATATGAGCATAATATATAAGCCTAGTATATACATTCTATCGAAAAATAAAATAAACATCCTAATATTTGTATAATATATACCAAAAATATCTTAATAATCTTCCTATTTTTCATATCTAAATATTAAAGATTATTTTTTAAAATTAATGGTTATTTTGTCAAAGATTTTTTTTAAAAAAAAGGTGGTGTGGTCCAATCTAGAAGTGACATGTATCGTTTGATAATTTTTTTAATAACAATATCTTTTAAAAGCTTCCTTATACAAGCGTTTAAAAATTAAAGATAAAATATTTAAAAAAATTTAAAATAAATATAAATCTTTTAGCATATATCTTTTGACTAATTTTTTATAGATATATATTGATTTTTTATAATAAAAAATTAATGATACATATTTATAATGTTTAAAATTAATAAAAATAGATAATAAAATATTTAATAGATATATTAAAATATTTGATAATCTCTAAATTTACATACATATATGAATAATATAATATTTAATCTTATCTAGTTTTTACTTTATCGAACCACAAAATGAGCTTGGTCCTATCTTAAATTAAATTAATTAAATTTGATAGAATTAAATTATCTTTATCTTTCATGTTTTTATCATATCTTATTTATTAAGTTAACTATTATTTTTTAAATTCTTATCTTTTCCATATTTGAATATATAAATTTTTTATTTATATTTTATCTTCTTTTTTTAAATTACATATCTATAAAATATCATTAAGAAAAAATGAGAAATGTAATTATTTTATCTTAACAATATATCTTCATTCTCAACATTAAATTTAACCATTTATATTGATTACAAAAGTTATACATTCTATGAGCAATAAAATTTCTTATATTAAAGTTTATATTATATTTTTATTTATTAATATGCTATTTATAATGTCTATAAAATACTGAATCGTAGTCGTAATAGATGTGAGAGATGGTTTTATATTCTAAGAAGAGCACATCATCAAGAAATTTGTTACTAATATTTCAATTTTCCAATGACAAGTTCTCTCACGACGTAAGGCTTTGGTTATCGCTTTCTATTTCCAAATTTCAAGCGCCTAATTTGATTGCTTGTTGGAGGTCTAATATAAGGTTAATGTTTCAGCTTGAAGGATCGTCGTTCTCGCCTTTTTTCATAAACGTGAATGTTGGATACATCATAAACGCTTGATTTGACTTAAATATCCTCAATCTTTACGATTAAGCTTGAAGGATCTTCGATAATGTATATCTCTCTTCTTTGTTTAATGTAACATATATTCATTTTTTCTATCATGATTGGACATAAAAAATTATTTCTGAATGAATTAAAAACACAAATTCTCATTTTCACATTCTATGAATCATTTTTCATAATATTTTCTATTTAAGATTTTTCTAAGAGTTGGAAGAGAAAAGAGGATAATCTTAATCATAAAGATTGTATTGAATATTAATTAAACTTTCAAAAATTAAATTATTAGGTTAAATAATAAAATATTTAAATATTAAATTTGATGGTTTTAATTCCTGTAAATATTTTTAAAGTTAAAAATATTAAATTATTTGTTTAAAATATATTTTACTAAATGAGATCTAGTTAACACCCCATAACTAATGAGGATACTTTGTTTCTCGCAGGGATTATACGAGGACGGGTCGGAAATAAAGGACATAATTAGAAGTCAAAGACGGGGTGACGATTGCATTTCCTGCCCAACCCCTATGTGTAACTAGGGCTGCAACTGAATCGAGCCGAGTCGAGCTTTGAGTTGCTCATGCTCGACTCGATTAAAAATAGACGAGCCTGAATTCGAACGCGAGTTTGGTTCGAGCTTAAAACTTGTTTGAACTTGGTTCATTTAAATGTTCGACGAGCTCGAGCTTGCTCGCGAACATCTCATTTCGTTTATTCGAGAGACAAATTCATGAACAACTCGTTTACTTGATTAGTTATACAAGCAAATGAAACTAAAATTTAAACTACGTGGTTTGAGAATCACCACCAAAACTATATAATTTAACATAAACTATATATTGTATATAACATATGTATAGTACTACAATAACGTATGTATAGTATAACTTATTTATGAACTTATAATATAGTTTTTTTTATGTGTATAATCGAGCTTGCTCGTGATCATATAATCGAGTTTGCTCATGAACAAATGAGCCGAGTTATCTTGCGCTCAAGCTCAATTCATTTATCTTTCAAGTCTTAAAATTGTGCTCAAGTTCGGTTCATTTACAAGCCGAGTTGAACATGAACAAGATTTAACCGAGTCGAACACCGAATTTCTCATGAACAGCTTTGTTCATTTATAACCCTACGTGTAACCCTATGGATATGTTTGGATGATGGGATTTGATGAGAATTTTAGGGAGGGAAATAGTGAGAATCATTTTTCTATTGTTTGGTTGTAATTTTATGTGAGAATTGATGAGATTTCATTAGAAAATTCGGAGTGAAATGATGGAAAATTGAATCCCACTAAATTGGTGGAATTTGATGGAAACTAGGATACATGTTTCAGATAAGAAAAAAGAAAATAAAATTTTAGCCACATTTTCTCATCAAAACTCACCTCTGGCCAAATAAAGAAATCATTAAAATCCCCTACATTCTCACCTTTTATTTTATTATTATTTCTTTCTCATATTTTCCTACTATTTCTTTTCTCATCAATTCTCAATTACTATAGGATAAAGGTCATAATTTTTTTTTTAATTTTTATTTCATAAAAAAATACTTCATACTGTATAAAATAAACGAGAATCACAAAAACCCAATAGCTGTTCTGACCACCCCCACCCAGGTTCCCACATCGTATCCTCCCTCAGCCCTCGCCGTATTCCGCTCTCTACCTATTTCTTCTCTATCTTTCTTTTCGAGTTCCCTGTAACAGTCATCGAAACCCTAAACAATCCCAGAGCTCTCCCCCGCTCCCTGTTTTGATAATCTCTTTTCCGTTCCGATCCGAACCTCTCACGTCCTTCCATCTCTTTCTCCCTTTGTCTTCGCATCTTTACCAATCAGATCTCCAATCTCTAAATTCGAATCCCCAATCCGCCAATTGTTTCTCCTTTCTTCCGGTCAGAATCTTGACGTTGCCAACATCGAATCGCGAACATGGCGAGTGGAAAATTTGATCTGCCTGACGATCTGCTATCATCTACTCCCCGGGGTACTAAACTGTCGATCTGATTGACATATTTACTAATTTTTTTCTTTTCAAATTATTAATTTCACCATATTTGTGGTTTATTTAATGGATATATTTGATATTATTCTGCTGGTAGAATTATAATTGTAATTTTAATGTTCACGCGGCTAGGGTTTGTATAGATCTGGCGAACAAGATCCCGCTTTCGACTTATTGAATTGATTAACGAACTTCTAGGTCTCCAATTTATGGGGATTCTACTGTTCCTGCAGCTAGCATTGGATCTAATATGCATTGTGGATTCAGATTGACTGATGTATGCGGTTATTATTATTTATTTCTTGAATTCTCTATTTAACAAGTTTTCTCCTAGTTTGGACGAAATGTAATTGCATGCTGTTCTGACACTATCTACTAATCTAGCTGTGGGATATAGAATAGTCTTTCTTGTGCATGAGAAGTTCAATTTTTTTTTAGTAAATTCTTGTTATTACTAATTTCTAACTTTTTTTGCTGGAATAAGCAGTTTATGACAAGGAAAAGTCAGCTATGGGATTACTAGATGATATGAAAGGTATTGCATAACTGTGAATGCATATTTTCACAAGGTTACTATTTTTGTTTGAATCACTAACTGCTATTATCTTCCTCTGCCTCTCAAAATCAACAGACCAAGCTCCATCAGACAGCAGCATACCTTTGTCTCCGCAATGGCTTTATGCTAAAGCAAACGAAGCTAAGCCTGTACGTGCTTGTATATTAGCGGAACAGAGCTTCTTTATCTTCTTCCTTTTGCAATTCTCCATCCATATTTTCATATCTGTTAGTGAGACTTGTTGACATATCCTTTTATACAACAGGATTTACGGCCGCCTAGCTCTCTTTCTCTTGGAAATTCGCATGATTCAAGTCAGAAGGAGGGTGACAAGAAGGATTGGAGAAAAGTGGCTACTGAGAATGAGAGTGCACGTCGTTGGCGTGAAGAAGAAAGGGAAACTGGCGTACTTGGTAGAAGAGAGAAAAGAAAAACTGATCGCCGTGTTGAAAATATGTCAACCAAGGAGACCGTGGATGGCAGGAATCTTTCTTCTGCTGATCGATGGAATGATGTGAACCGCAATTCTGCGCTTGAAACACGGCGTGATGGCAAGTGGTCTTCTAGATGGGGTCCTGAAGAGAAAGACAAGGAAGGCCGGACTGAGAAAAAGGCTGATTCGCAGAAAGAAGATGCTAGTTGTGACAATCAGTCTCTCACTGGTGGAAATCGTGCTGTGGAGCGTGATCTGGAGACCCGTGACAAATGGAGGCCTCGCCATCGGATGGAAACCAGTTCTGCTGCACCTACTTCTTATCGGGCTGCTCCTGGTTTTGGACCTGAAAAAGGACGGTCCGAGGGTTCAAATATGGGGTTTACTGTGGGAAGAGGGAGGGCTAGTGGTGTACCTTTGAGCAGGCTCCCATTAGGATGCTCATTTGGCAATATACAATTTGATAGGAACAAAGATGCTCCTGGTAAACCAAGTTTTTCAGCGGATGCTTTTCGCTACCCAAGGGGTAAGCTTTTGGATATTTACCGCTTGCAGAAGCTTGATTTAGCTTTTGGCAAAGCACTAGATCCAATAGAGCAAGTGTCTTCTTTGACTCAAGTAGAGGCTCTTAAACCACTTGCTTTTCTTGTTCCAGATGCTGAAGAGGAGGTAAAAATTGTGATGCAATAGATTTGATGTAGTTTGGTCATGTTTGGTAAAATATTTGTGATTTTATTTGTTTATCAGGCCATTCTTAATGACATATGGCAAGGAAATGCCTGCGGCAGCGGAGTCTCTTACAACACATTGAAAAAGGGCAAAGTGCTGGAGAACCCTACAGGTATTACAACTTTCATTAAATAAAAAATTGTAACGACTACGTATTTTTTTTAATAAAAACATACTAGATGGTTTCTTTATTGTTAGGCATAATGGATGCAGATTTCATTGAGGACAAGGTCGATGCCTCTCTGATGGATACAAGCCATGATACTGGTGGTAGCTTCCCAAGCTCCACAAATGATGATGTTTATAATCAAATTGAAGGTAATATTAATAAGACATTGTCGGCAATTGCATCAGTTGCTATCCACACTGTGCCTTAACTTTTGGATTCACCTCTTTTACTTTGTGACAATCAAATAATTTGTTCTTTACTTTATTGACTTGAAATTTCAATTCTCCATTTCAGAAAGAAGTGCTAAGCCTGAAGAGAAGCCTACTTCCTGGGTTGATTTTGACAACTTCTTGTCAAGAAGTGCAAAATCTGAAACTGAAGCTGATGGTGTCAACAAGAATTTCAAACACTTTGATTCTGATAAATGGGATTCCATCAATTCTGCTATAAACAAAGATTCTGCGTATGACAATGCCAACTATGGCATTAACATGAAGCTTCCTGATGAGTCAAATTCTGTATATGTCGAGGAAAGTCAGAGTGGCAACTCACAGTTTTCATGGAGCAAGAATGCGAGCCAAATTAGGAATGGTATACCTCCTGAGGAGTTCACTTTATACTATTGTGATCCTCAGGGAGAAATCCAGGGACCTTTTCTTGGGGTGGACCTGATTTCATGGTTTGAACAGGGATTTTTTGGTACAGACTTACCTGTACGTCTGGCAGATGCTGCAGAAGGAACAGCCTTTATGGAACTGGGTGATGTGATGCCACATTTGAAAGCTAGACAAGGCTATGGCAGCGGCTCAGACTTACCCGTGAAGCTGGATCAGTCTGCTGGACAAGGGGAAAAGTTGGGGAGAAGTCTTCCTATTTCTAAGATTGGTGATTTGGCATCACTAAGTAATGAAAGCTGGGGAGTTGCAGATTATGATAATCCCTCATCTCAGAAGTTCCACTCTGATCACAGTCTAATGTCCACGCTTCCATATGTCGAAGGCAAATGCCCTCAGGATTCTGCCACTCAAGATGAAGGTATTGTTTCTGCAGAAACAATTGGTTGGCTGATCTATGCTTTGATTTTCCATAGTTTTTTTTTTGTCTTATGCATTTCTGTTTTCTTTCCTTTTCTCAGAAATTGTGTTTCCTGGACGGCCTGGAAGTGGGCATAATGTTATGGACAAGGCTTTTAGAGTGAATGACGTTGATTTTTCCATTCCAGTTAATTACACTTCTCGTGTGAATGAAGCAAAAGAACAACACAGTGCTTCACAAAGTGATGATAAGTTACATCCATTTGGATTATTGTGGTCAGAGCTTGAAAATGAACGTCCTGGACATGCGCAGTCCTACAGTGCACCTGTAAATGTTAGTATGTCGGGTGACCTTGCGGCTCATATTGGTGAGAGATTTGCCTCAGTAAGGGGGGCTCCTGGTGTTTCTGAGTCTTGTGCCGATGAATCATGGTCTAATTCATATAGAAATAGACCACTTTCTGATGCAAAGTTGTATGGTTCTAATATGGATGCTCAACACTATATGCACATGGAGCAAGATGCTCATCATCCAAAGTATCCTGAACAGTTGATATCACAGCGGCTTGAACATCCTCAACAAAGGAATCTTATGTCTCAAGCTCCTCACTACAATGACTCAGTTTTGGAACAGGTGGCTAGTATGAATGATCTTCACCAACAGTTCGCTAAACAGTCAATGCCGGATCTAGAACAATTTTTGGCTCTTCAGCAGCAACAGCAACAGCAGATTGAGCTTCAGCAACATCTACAACACCAGCAAATTATCATGCAGGAGCAGCAGTCGCAGGCTAGGCAGTTGCTCTTTCAACAGTTGCTTCAGTGCCAAGGCCATGAACCTGGCTTTGCCCAGTCACATGTTGATCCAAGTGGGTCCAACAATGTTTCGGGTCAAGAATTGATGAAGCATCATCTTATACGTGAACTGCAGCAGCGTTCGCAGCATCCAATGAGTCATGCTGATCCTCGCCGGGAACAGCTTATTCAAGCAAAGTTTGATCAAGTAGTGCATCAAGATCATCAAACTGATCTATTTGACCTTGTTGATAATACAAGGCGTGATCAGCTGCACCCACTGGAGCAGGAAAATCTACGACAGGAGCAGCTGCGAGCAAGACACTTGGCACTGGGATTAAGGCAGCGAGTTGACATGGAAGAAGGAAGACCTGTTGGTGCAGTTTGGCCTATGGATGAATCAGAGCAGTTCATCCAAAATCAAGCTGGTGTTCATAGAGCCCATCCTATTAGTCCCTTAGAGGTCTTCCAGCAGCTACAGAGGTCGTCTCATGAGGAACAATTAAACCAGTTTGAGCGCAATATTCATCGGCATGAGCGACTTCAAAGGGGCGTTTATGATCCAAACACATTTCCATTTGAACAAACAATGTCTTTGAGCACTGGTCGGCTCGGGATGAACACCGATGCTCTTAATGCCATGGCTCATGCTCAGGGTTTGCATTACCAGGATTCAAACACAGGCATCCATTCTGCTGGCCAAATGGATGCACGCCATTCGCACTTCCCATTTACTCCAAATGAATATCCTGGCTCACATTTTGAAGCAATTGATGGTCGCTGGGTTGATGGTGATGGTCATAGGTCAAGTGATTGGTTGGAGTCTCAGATCCAGCAGCTGCATTTAAGTGCTGTTCAGCAGAAGAGGGAGATTCAAGACAAAATAAATTTGGAAGATCAAAGGTCATGGATTCAACCAGGGTTCGATGAAGAGAAGTCAAAGCGGTTATTGATGGATTTACTACATCAGAAATCTAGTTTACATTCTACTCAGTCACCAGATGTGATTGGCAGGGTATCCTTAGAAAGAAAACCGTCTAGCTTTCATGTTGAATCAAGCCCTACAGACCATTTGAACAGGCTTGGCCAAGATCGAGAATTTTCTGCTAGACCTTATACTCCTCTTTCTGGTGAACAAGCCCAGGTTAATGTATTGAATGAGCAGAATAGTGGCTTTGAAAGGGGTGGAACATTGCCCCCGAGATCTAGCTCTGCAAGGCATATGGAGGAGCTGGTCTTTCCTGTAACAGATAGAACTACTCAGGCGATGGATGCCATCTCCAGCATGGTTGGCAGTTCATATAAGGATTCGAAGCTTTCGGAGGTGGAATTAAAGAAGCGTCCCGTCAAAATTAAAACAATGACAAGAGAGTCAGAGGCTGAGATGCCTAATAGTAGTTCTAAACAAGTTGGAATTCCTCGTTTAGGCAGTGGAGAGATTTTAACTAGGTCCACTACCAGACAAAACTCGAGTGGAATTGCAGGTAATTGCTATAGTTGCTCCTGATAGTTTTTTTCATAGTCCTGTTCCAGGGTAATAATGTCTGAAATGGGTGCAGATGAACTGGGAGGCTTCTATAGTGACAAAATTGGACGATCTAATTCTTCTGCAGAAGGGGTTGCTAATGACAGGTATCTAGTTCTAGAAGTTGGAATGCTGATAAATTGTGTAGCAGAGAGATGTTGATGATGCCCTCTGATGATTTGGGTGTTTGGTTTGCTCATGTTTGAACATTTTACCCGCTCAACTACCAGTTATATATGCATATATCATGTGTGAACATCTGATGTACAAAATTGGAACTAACGTTATATAAGAAATATGGAATCGTATATGTTGAAACTATTTGTTCCTTGGAACATGTTATTGCTGTGGTAATATTGTCAAGATGTGATCCATTTTGACATTACTTTAAAATTTGTTTCTTGCGAGTTTTTACTGGATTGATGATAACACTAGTTGCATATTATCAATCAAATAAATCAGCAGTAATAAGTGTTAGACAGGTTTTCAACTTGTTTTAGTGTTTTGGAGATTACTGAGTTTTAATAATATCTTCATATTCGCAGGCTGCCGACAGTGCTTTCCCGAGGATTAGACACTGTTTTACTAAAGCACACTCCTGTTCCCTGTGCCCTGTCATCTCAGGAGGGTTTGTCTGAGATAGCTTCTGATCCTGTCCCTAGAGGAGCTACTCCTTCAGTTGTCACTTCTGATGGTATGTTGTTCCTTCAACTGAAATTATGCTTGCCATTATTGCTTAGTGAGTATTACTGGAATATGGCTGGTATAGTGGACCAACTCAATATGAATCATCTTTATACATCTTGCACACATAAATAACTATAACATGACGCCTGTTTAGATGGAACTTGCATTCTGGTCCTTTATGTGCTTGCATATAATAGATACAAACTTCAAATATGATTAAATTGGCAGCCCAAATCTGGGTTATGTTTATTGGCTGTTTTGTTCTGTTCGATTTTCTATTGATTACCCTCAAATGGAAAATGAACTTCAACACTTCGGCCTTTTTTGATGCTGTTGTAAATGTTCCATTCTTGTAAATTTCAGCTGGGAGACGGGATGTTCGAGGAGGAAACTCAGTTAATCAAGATCCACATATCAGTTTAACTGTAAAGAAGGACATGCGTTTCAGGCGGACATCATCCTGTAGCGATGCGGATGTTTCAGAGACCTCCTTTATAGACATGTTGAAAAGCAACGCTAAGAAGCCACCGCAACCTGAGGTCCAGGCTGCTGCTTCAGAATCAGCAGATGGGTCCCAGGGAGGTCGTAGTGGGAAGAAGAAGGGGAAGAAAGGAAGGCAGATTGATCCTGCTCTCCTGGGTTTTAAGGTCACCAGTAACCGTATTATGATGGGGGAAATCCAAAGGGTGGAAGATTAACAACGTGTTTATACTTATGTTCACTGTTTGCGTGTATTTTTCCTTGTTAGAGAGATGTACATATTTACATGGTGTAATGCAATTGGCGGACAATTTTTTTTTAATCGTTTTCCTCTGTTGCTCACTTGCTCAGACATGGTATACCGCCCCTAAAAATTTGGGGGCGAAATTAGATGCCTAGTTTGCATTTGGCAATCAAATGTAGAGCTTTGTTGATACAAAATATGTTGCATGAATATAAAATGAAAGAAGCATGATTTTGTACTATTTGCATGGCTGCCGTAGCACAATCAAGATGTTAGTTTCTTTTGTAAATTAAGCAAGTGCCATGAGAGCATTTAACACCCAAATGTAGAGCTTTGTGGAATTGTGGATACAGTTGGCGTTCAAATGTAGAGCTTTGTGCATACTGTTAGGTTTCTGATCCATTTTCCAATCTGTGTAGACTGTAGAATTATTGTTGCAGGAGGGGTAGAGAGCCGTGTACGAACCTGTGACAAGTCGCTAGCATGACATTGACAAGTGTTGGTGATTCTCTTGAGATAATCCACACAAACAACAAAG
This sequence comes from Fallopia convolvulus, assembly GCA_964016875.1. NCBI lineage: Eukaryota > Viridiplantae > Streptophyta > Magnoliopsida > Caryophyllales > Polygonaceae > Fallopia > Fallopia convolvulus. Next base: position 82,982,146 of record OZ024718.1, read on the forward strand.
ATTATCTAAAGTTGCCCCATATTTGAAGTCTTTACTTCATTTAGAAGCTTTCTACTGAAGCGAGCCATCAGAATAAATGTGTGCATAGATACGAGTCTATTCCAAGTCCAGCGGCTCCATATAACAGAAGAAAAGTTGCCAATAAGCCATCATTCCATCAATAGCCACTCTTGACGGAGAATTTCTGATTTGTCACAACTTCATGAATCATTTGGAACATTCCAACTTTATCTTCTCTTGCTTACAAGACGAATCATTTGGAACATCAAGGGAGCATCTACATCTCCGAAAACTATGACATGATCGGCACCCAAGTTGGAGGTGACTAGAAAAAGCAACAGGGATTAAACTTGGTAACAAAACGACTCTGTTAAGACCCTGAACCTGACACTTGGTAAACTTCATGAAGCTCCTTATATTCATCCATATCGATCAACTAGGGTGGCATCAGATTCAGCCAGCAGCTGTTTGTTGTGAACTTCGGCATCTCCCAAAGCTCAATGAAATTCCAAGTCTACTGCCTTGTATGAACATTTGAATTTGCATACGGTTTCCATAGGAAAAATACAATTTAAGTTGCTTAGAACATCAGATCTGCATGTATGATTTTACTAAACATTCAGAATATTCCAAAACAAATGTCATATACACATTTTAAATTTCTTAAACACATGGATATAATCATATATGCTCTTCCTGATGAGACCCTAGCTGTGTTGATCTTCATGTATGTAATGTGTAGCTAGAAAAACACAGCCAGATGAGATTCTATCTATTGTTTGTTAAAAACCTGCTAGTTGTAACATGAGATGTTAAACAATTATCCAAAAATTAGCAAATACAGGCATTTCAATTTGGCTCTAAACAGTGCTGTTTTGAGGGTTCCGTTTCCCATTCAACTTCACCGCATGCTGTGAGCACAGTCGTCAGTATGTAATCATCAACCTCAAAACCCTCTGATTGCATGCGGTACATCAGCCTCAAGGCTTCTCTGCAGTGCCCGTTTCGAGCATAACCCACAATCATGGCCCTCCAAGTTACCGGGTTTCTCTCTGGCATGCTACTAAAAACCTGGAAGGCCTCCGAGAGACACCCACACTTGGCGTACATATTAATCAAAGCACTTGCCACAAAGACATTCGAGGAGCCAGGGTTCTTGTTCACTGATGAATGTATAGACTTACCTTGTTGGATATTCTCCAGCTTAGCACAGACCTTGAGGATGGACGAATAGGTAAAAGGGTTAGGCTCCACACCTTCCACCAACATCTCTTTGAGGAATTCCAGGGCTTCAAGTTCATATCCTAAACGAGCACAACCAGAAATTATAGCCGTCCATGCCACAACGTCTCTAAGAGGCATTACCTGGAGTGCTCTACAAGCTCTAGTATATTCTCCACATTTGCAGTAAAGCCACACAAGGGTGCTTCCTATGTAGATATTATTCTGTAGCGAGTTCTTGATTATTTGCGCATGAACTTCCCTCCCTGAAGAAAGAGCTCCGACAGAGCCACAAGCCCTGAGGATGCTTACAATAGTCAAGTTATTCGCCATAAGCTTTCTTCTCTTCATGAGCCTGTACAGATCCAAAGCATCATACCCCAGCCCGTTTCTTGCATAGCCAGCAATGATTGAAGTCCATGTGACCATGTTTCGCTTTCTCATCCTGTCGAACACTTTCCTTGAATCAAGAATCTCCTCGCACTTGGCATACATACCCACCAGAGAAGTACCTATATACACATCATTCTTTATCAATTTCTTAAGCACAAGACCGTGCAATTGCCTGCCAAAATTCAGTTTCTTCTCCTCTCCACATGCCCTCAAGATGCTGCACACAGTGTGCTCATTGGGGAAATGACCAGCAGATAGCATTCTGGAGAACATGGATAAAGCTTGATCTCCATATCCTTGCTGTGACCATGTACTGATCATAGTCGTCCATGAAACCACATCTCTCTCTTTCATTCTATCAAAGGCCTCACAGGCACTCACCAAGTCACCGCATTGTGCATAAAAGTACACAATGGCACTATCTACAATCAAATTGTTCCAGCAACCCTTGACAATGCAAGCATGAATCTGCTTCCCAAGCTCATAATCAGTTCTCTTCCCACATAAATTCAACATAAAGACAAAAGTGGTTGCATTTGGTTCAACCCCGTCATCTACAAATTCACGTAGAAGCAACATGGCTTCATTGTACATACCAGAATTCAAGTACCCATTCAGTACTGCAGTCCAAGAAACAACATTTCTATGAGGCAATCCATCGAACACCTTGTGAGCATCATCCAATCTCCCAAGACTTACATAGGCACTGATAAGATTGTTACACAAAAATACAATAGAGTTCCCAGCGTAGCATTTAACAATCACAGCGTGCAATTTTCGAAGATCTTTCACTCTGCAACACGACCGAAGCCATAATGCCAAAGTCTGGAGATCAGGCGACTCGCTCGTTGGTAGAGAGTTGACCAAGCCAACGGCAGGCTTTTGCCCAGAGATCGAAGCATATCTTAGGCTCAATAAACCACAAGTCTTGGGTGAATCTTGAAATGCAAAATTACAACTATGCACAAAGCCCTTTTGAGGCAAATTGGGTGCTCTAGATGGGTTAATTACAAGTTTTGATGGTTGTGATGGCCGCGCAACGAAGATAACAGGAGATCGCAATTGGGAGATATAAAACGGCATTGTGTAGGCAACCGGTGAGAAAAATAACATCGGTTTGTATCTGTCGATTTGCCCCGCCAATTCCAGTATTTAGTCGTTGGAAATTTGATATAGGGACGACTGCCGACTGAGCGTATAGGGAAGTGGTATTATTATTTACAGTTAACACAGATAGGTCATAGGCATGCTTGTTTGTTTCTACTTGAAATAGCAATACGACGTCGTTCCCAATACCCTGTCCGTAGCTGGCAATAAGGGTAGAGGCTGTGGTTTCTCCCATGTCTAGAGATTACAAAATCATGACAACCGTAGATTGCTGGCCAACTTGAAGATCTAGACGGTTTATTCCTCATCTTCAATCCCCTTATCTCTGTCTCTCTCCGCAAAGAGGCACAGACAAACACCAGCCACGGCCTTTCCCTCTATCCTCATATTCTTCCTGCGAAGAATCTTTCAGAGTTTCAGTCTTGCAGATATGGCGGCTTTGCAGCAATCGCCGGTGGCATTCCAAATCCGATCGACGCCACCACCGGTGAGAGCGACCCGGACGAAGGTGCTTGCTTTGTCCACCTTCAAAACTTTGAGAGTCCCATCCCTAACCAACAGTCGACGTCGCCGAGGAGGTGGCGGTGCGCTTGGAGCGAGGATGGCAGACAATGCCTCCGAGAGCTATGCCACCGCACTCGCCGAAGTGGCCAGGGCAAATGGAACCCTAGAATCGACCTGCTCCGACATCGAGAAGATCGAAAAGGTGTTCGCCGACCCCCAGGTAACCCAGTTTTTCGTGAATCCGGTGATCGAGGACGAAAAGAAACGCGGTGTATTGGAGATGATCGTGAAGGAGTCCAGCCTCCTCCCCCACACGGCGAATTTCCTCAACATTTTGATCGACATGAACAGGATTGAGCTCGTGCCTGACATTGTTAAGGAGTTCGAGTTGGTGTATAACAAATTGACCAACACGGAGACAGCTGTGGTGACTTCGGTGGTAAAATTGGAGAATCAGCACCTCGCTCAGATCGCCAAGCAGGTCCAGAAGCTCACCGGCGCCAAGAATGTGAGAATTAAGACGGCGATCGACCCCTCTATCGTTGCTGGATTCATCGTAAGGTATGGCAGTGGGGGTTCTAAATTGATTGATATGAGTGTCAAGAAGCAGCTTGAGGAGATTGCTGCTGAGCTTGATTTGGGTGATATTCAACTCGTAGGGCAGTAAAACTGCCCGTGCAGCCCTTAGTTGTCTTCTTTTGGCATTCGCTTATTTATATTTGATCGATCAATCCGCAAACAACATTTATGGATACCAATTATATATATTACTCTTTAATTTAATTCAGTCGGTCATTCTCGTGGGATGGCCACATTGGTACTGATTAAGTACGTTTGTGGCCGGACTTGTGGTTTCCCTAGCAGCTTTGCAGTCGAAAGTTGCATAGTTGGAGTGTATGGATTTGGTGGTTATGAAGAACAATTGGATCTAGAATGATTGCACCTTAAGCTGAAAATTAGAAACCAAAAACAAAGGCGGATTTCAATTACCGACTATGGCCTGCAATTAATAATCCTTCATCGGTCCTTGCTCTAGCAATTGAAAGCTAAGGTGTTGTAGGATTTCAATTCCCATGATCCCATCAACTAAACAAACACACATCAGAATTTGTAGCTTGATAGGGGTTCATTGCAAGTTCGAGATCTAGACTTCCAAGCTCCAGGGACCGATTGGGATGTAGAAAATCAATCCAAAAACAACTTGGAGAAGGATAATTTGGATTGAAGGTGGAAGAAGATAGATTGGAGAATTCCAAGCTCCAGGGACCGATTGGGATGTAGAAAATCAATCCAAAAACAACTTGGAGAAGGATAATTTGGATTGAAGGTGGAAGAAGATAGATTGGAGAAGAAGTTTGATTTCATTCACGCCTTCAAACAGCACAGTATAAATATAATGGGAACTGAACCGAAAAATCAAGACTAGAATAATAAACCGGGTTCAACATAAAAGGATTAGTAAGACTCTTAACATGAACCGAAGGAATCACAAAATCGAAGGACCCCTCTTGCAAATCCAACTTATCACACTTGGTCGACCACGTACTCGACCTAATCCTAACGCCTGCTGCAAGCACTTGCTTAATTTTAAACTAGATAGTTAAAATAATGTTAAAAAATAACAGAAGTGGCTCAACTGAGAAATCAATTGAATTCATAAGAATTACTAATTTAAACTGGGAAAGCATGCAATAAATAACATTTGTAACACAATCGTACGTGAATACGTGATATGAATAACATATACCGACAATCTCAATCAGAAAGATAAATTAACATTTCGCACAATCATACATGCACATGGTACAACATATATATAGTATACATTTAGAGGAGATTAATTTGTAAGGGGTAGGGTACTTATGCTTGATGTGATTTATTAATTAATAATATTGAATAGTACGTCGATGAAATTTAGACGTCTCTGTCTCTTTTGCATTCTGGGGACATGTTGGGATAACGAACCCTGTCAGTGCAGTAATTGTAGATAGTCCATTTGTCACGAACCCACCTGAGTCTTCTATACTGGACGGCATCAAGGTCTTGGAAATCCTTTTGGTCCCACCACCGCCTGCCCTGGGTGGCGCAGAACTTGGCCTCCACAGAGGCCTCGCAGCCGTCCACGTGAAAGCTTTTGTAGGAAGCCACAAACGGGGCCTTGGACCAGTCAGTTTTCTCAAGCCCGCCCCTTGTGGCCCAGTCGTCTGCATTCCACAGGCTCGAGTATATCTTCATGGGTTGGTTAAATGGGAACTTCACTCCCAAATCCTTGAGGTTCTTGAACACTCTGATGGGGATGTTGTCCACAAAGAAACTGCAATTCATCATATTAATATATACCATATTAATCCTTTTTTTTTTTCCAATTTCCAACAAACCAGTGAGGGTTATTACATGCATACTCGATCTATGTATGTGTACATGTCAAGATATACTTTATGTATGTGTGTTTAAAGATTGGCTCAACTAGAAGATTTTTGCCGCAAAATTTTGGGCCATGCTTCTTGAGCAGGGTATTGTACGTGCCAATAAGCTTTTAGTGTGCGAGGAATGGGACTTACACTATCTGGTATAGGTTCCATAGAACAGAGTAAGAGTGATACTCTTTGGTAGGATCAAACCAGAGATAAATCCTTTGTTCCCTGTCACCCTTGCCTCCTGTGAACACATTTGTCTGTAAAATGCAAGGCTGCCCGCTTCTATTTCCAAGGAACTCGAAGTCTATTTCATCATGTTCCGAGTTCTGAGATGACAGCTGAAACACAAAAGACCCGCGCACTTGTATATAGTAATTAATGCTGTAAAATTTTGAAATAAATGTACAAAATGAAGAAGGAGGGTACGTACGTAGAAAGCAGTGACAACTCCAGCAGAATCGCCAGCTGGAAGCTTCATTTGCATACTGAAGTGTCCAAACAGATAAGATCCTTTCGACTGAAAGCCAGTACCTGAAAAAGTGTAGAGGGATCAAACCCACCGAGACTATATATAGCATTAGATTACATATTTGCATATACACTTCCTACACGTACGTACGTACCTGTGTATTTGTCAAGGTTTAGCTGGACTTCGGCACCACCATTCAGGTACTTGATATGATCGAAAGCCCAGGTGGGAACGTAGTTGCGCCCAAAGGGTACATTGATAGGTGTCCTAGGAGTAGCGCCCCATGCTGAGTTCAAGGTTGAAAGGAGAACCACATGGCATAGCAATATGAGAGTAGCCATTTTCGATCTATCTCTGCTCCTGCATAGTGCCCAAGTAATTAATGTACTAATTAGTTAGCTACTCCAATAGAGAAGATAACCATTCAGACTTCAAAGTCGGCGGATGAGTCAGTTAGAGTCCGGAACTTGGTGAAATGGGAAGCAGGGGAATAAATGGAATACATCGAAATCAATATTCAATTTCAATGTTGGTTGGCTCCTACATTTTTTAAACACGTACACACAAAAGTCATCATATAGCTAGCTAACTACTTCAATTACTTGCTATTTTGCATTGCATACCTTCTTGGTGGAGGAAGAAGCAAGGGGGAGTTCTCTGAGTGGAGATCGAAGGGAGAGATGATCGAGCAAGTACTTACGAGGCTCAAGACATGTCCGATACCTCTATCGGGAAACTCTGCCCTCGGCCCCTTTTGTAGTGTTACATCTTTTCACCCAACCGGGATTTCTTTCTTTTTTTTTTTTTTTTGCCTCTTTGACCCTTTTTTTTTGGTCGAATGCCTTTTTGACCCTTTCTGAAAAGCACACCCTATTTTTATCACGCTAAGTAATTATGCGGTATCCTATTTTATTAAAATCTCATGATTAAGATCAAGAAGTAACATTTAATATATTAAATTTTTCGTCATCAATTTTTTTTTTAAATTTTCATGGTTTACTTTTTCGTTTTTATAAGAATTTTTCATGGTTTATAATGGATGAATTACAATCACCTAAGTCAGAGTAGATAAGAATATTAAATTCCTCCAATTTTTTTTTTTGTAAAATCTTTATTTTTTTATATTTTAATTGTAAATTTTGTATTTTTCCATGTGCCAAAATCTAAAATTTAATAGATAAAAGTTATAATACTAATGGTAAATAAATTCAAATAAATTTTTACATTTAACCAAACAAAAGATAATAATCTTAATTACTAGAAATTTAATTAAACTAAACATGTTTTTTAAATTCCCATGATTTATAATATTTGTGAAACCAATTCCCATAAATTAAGTTTTTATGAATTGTACTTTCTGTATTTAACCAAAAGAAGACTACCCTATAGTAGCATGACCATAGTAGTAATTCCCCCGAATTAAGAACGCGTGTTGTTTTAGCATTTGAATTTTAATTAACTTTATGTGTTATTTTAAAATTTTTAAGTAATCAATTAAGAGTAAGATATGGAAATTGGTAAGCTTAAAAAATGTAGTGAATTTTTTTAAAATGATAGATTGAGAATTGTTTTAAAAATTTGGGTAAAAAATCAACTTTTTTTAGAATTCAATTTAATTAATATTTTTAAAATTTTGAGTGTTAATTTTTTTTTTTAAATGTGGTGTATCGGAGGAGAACTATTAATTTATTTATTTTATTTTATTGACTAATCAAAGCGGTGGATAATTGAGCGCGTCCGTAAGTGTAAGACAACTGGTTAGACAAGCTAGGCAGCGACATAGCATGTGAGAGGTCTGAAGCTCTACGATCCGCTGCACATGCCCACTTTCCATCCAATAGTCCGGGAACAAAATGTCGGTCTCATTAATTGCCGATTAATCAATGTTATTTGTTTGTGCCATCTATCCAGTTTTAAACCACTACTCTTGATGTTACAAATCTTGGTAGCATATCTTTATTTTCGTATGATTTGATCAACTTTAAGTGTGACTTTAGTATAAAGGTTTTGATCGAATTTTTATTACGTTATAGATGTTTTGTGTGTTTTCTAAATCGTACCTATTACTTTCCCCACTTTTTCAATGTTTTAAAATAAATATTGTTTTTTAATGAATGGGAAAATTAACAGGTTGCATGATATATACCATTATATTAGTCTTAGTTCTCTTGTCTTGCACGAGATTTTCTAGAATTATTGCATTATTTATTTGTATTTGTTAAATTTTGATTAAACTAGGGATATCCGTCGTACCATGAAAGATTACGACTCGTATTAGGTACTAACATATTTTTTAAATATAATGATATATAAAAGATAAAAAATTTATACTCACATAAGATAATGTTTTGTTTTTAAAATCAAATAAATTTCGATTTTTTACAATTTTTATAAATAAATGAAGAGAAAATTTATTTGAAAAAGAAAAAGTGATATAAATAAAAGTTGACATTTTAAAAATAAAGTTGGGGCAAAGTCAATATGGTGGCTAAAATGGTAAAGTCGGATTTTGGCCAAAAATTGGCCTTGGGCCCGTGAAATTGACAATTTTAGACCCAATTTCGAAGATCTCGACTCAAACTACAATACAAATCCATGAAACGAATTGATAGCACGAGACGGGAGAAGCCAAAGTACATGAGAAGGTCAAAACCAAGGCGTTCTAGGGTGGTTTTGAAAGGAAAAACGCGAATTTCGACCCCCAAACGACCTTTTTTCGAGATTCCGGTATGGGCATGCCCTCTGGATTTGACACTAAAACCTATATCCCAAACACAAACCATATACCCTAACCATATACTATATCCCAATCCAAATCCCAAAGCCTATGTTATCATTCCAAGAAAAGGTAAAAAACGAGACCTCAAAATGTCCTCCTATGTTGATCCCCTAGGGCGCGGGCCGCACAGGTGTGCACAGTATGGAGAAAGTTGGGTTTCCGCCGAATTTGGGATTGGCTCGAGGAATACCGAAAATAAAATGCCCCATATCTCGAAACGTAGGCATTTTCTCGGGGCGGTCCAGGTCAAAGAAGTGCTTATTTTTCGATCCTCTACCGCTCCGTCATCTCAGAATTCGAAAACGGGAAAGTCGGATCTGGGCCGAAAAAGTGCCTTTGGCTCGCGAAATCGAGAGTTTGAGACTCGATTTCTGCGGCGAAAGACGCGTGCCAGTGGTGGGGTCGCCTCAAAATGTCCTCCTATGTTGATCCCCTAGGGCGCGGGCCGCGCAGGAGTGCACAGTAAGAAGAAAGTCGGGTTCCCGCCGAATTTGGGATTGACTCGATCGCGTTGATTATTAACTCGATCGATTGGCGGGCCGGCCAACAATTAGAGATATGACTTCTCCTTGTTTTTTTTTATTTAGCCTCTCCCCTAAGGTCGGTTAATTTCTTCTGTTTCATTCCCTCTCCTCCCTCCAATTCACCTTTGTTTTCTTGTCTCCAAGTTCATGTTTTTCCCTCCTTTTGATTCTATTTTTATTTCTTGTTATTCTGAACGTGGAAAAATATCTCCATTAGAGAATTGTATGGTCTTTTTGATTTTCTAGATTTACTTTTTACAACATCTCATTTTCTTATTAGGAACATAGACTATATTAAGAAAAGAAATTCATATTCTCTCTAAACGAACCTAAAAGGTAACCCGAAATAACCAACTCAACACCAATCTATATGAAACTCCCAAATTTCTTTATAGTAAATCTCTAAAATCAACACCACCACCATCAAACTAGACAGAGGAATAAAAAGAGAAATTTACTGGTTGATAATAATCAACTATTGAAGGATAATAATTATTGTGTGCATTTATTAATATAGATATTTCCTTTTAAGATAATATCTTATCTTCTTAGAGATTTATCTTGCACACATGCATTTATCAGTCCTGATCCTATTGCAGCTGCTTCTTTAGGACAGGTGTATAAAGGTTAAAACTATTCACTGTGGATATAAGTTCTGTTGGTGGTATGATTAATATATTCTGGTCATCTCCTGAAGTTCCCAAATAGAATCTGCATGCTATGTTAAGTTATTAAGTCTTTCTGTTATGGTTCAAGTTTTGCAGCTCACTTGCATTCTGGAGAACTGGAGGCTGTTAAAGTGCAGAGACCTGATATGCCCCTGTCATTGACGCTTAATGCATTGTTGTTCCACATGATAGGAGGGCAATTTAAACGATTCGCCAAGGCTCGCAAGGACTTGCTTGTTGTAGTTAATGAGTTGGTGAGCTTTCACTGACTCAAGATCAACCACAATATGTATAGGTTAATTTTACGCAAATAAAGCGGATGTTTGTCACAAACCGCCTTTTAAATCTGTAAATCACCTTTCTACAATAGTTTATTAAGTAAAACCACCTTATATAATAACATGTATTAAATTGTGCCACCACTAATAATTTGTCAATGAAATGCTGTATTAAGTGACCGAAATACCCTCTGGTAGTTAATTAAAATTTTTAAAATTGTATTTTTAAGTAAGGAGTATCAGTCAACCTGAATATTAAAGGTAAATTAAGCTTAATTAAAAGTGGCTCATGTTAAAAAATGAATGAAAAAAGGTTTCTAAAATAAATTAACTAAGGGTATTAGTCAACTAATACAAAGCCCTTGTTTTGATCGCACATTTAATGCATTATATGTGACGATTCAAACGGACCCAAAATTTCTCTAGAAAATGGGTAGTGGTGGCACTATTTAATTAATTTTATTATATAATATGATTTTACTTAAAATATATATTTTAAAAGGTGATTTGTTAAAAAAAAAACTATTTTAGAAGGTGGTTAATGAAAAAAAACCCTAAATAAAGTAGGTGCCAAATGCCAATTATTTGAAAAAACCATGGATTTTCTATTCTTCGTTTCACTCATTGTATCTCTCTGACTTCCTTCAACAGTTACTATCTGGCATTGGAAACTATTATGTAATCATTTAATGCCTTTTCTTAAGGGTGTGCTCAGCGGCCCGACACTTTTTGCTCAGCGGCCTGGGTTTTATTTTTGTTAATTACAGTTCTTTCCCTTTTATTTGTAGTATCTATATTTCATTCCCGTTATTCTTAGATAATTATAAAATTAATCATTAAGTTATAAAAAATAATAAAAAATATCCTTAGATTTAAAAATATTAGCTTTATCAAATATCTTTTTCTTAGTTTATCTTAGTATCGGTTAATTTAATATAGGTCCTGAAATTTGGTATCAGAGCCATATTAAAAAGTTGACAAGCTGAAAATTATCAAGTCGACAAGCTGGAAATTTCCGATAAGTGTCCTAATCGAGAATCTCCACATATTAAACATCTAAAAATTGGCGAAAAACATTATGAAGCCATACTAAACACCATTGTCGACGACATCGCAGATTTGAAAAGTTGTATTTTTAGATTGAGTGAGAAAATCCAAAAAATTAAAGAAGAACTCACTCTAGTCCAACGAATCCACCTAGAAGAAAACCAAAAAATTGTGGTTGCACTTACTAACGAAATTAGACACCAAGGTGCTATTACTAAAACAATAGTAGGTAAAAGACCGAGTCTGTTTCCACATAAATATCCTTTTCAAAATCAAAACCCATCAAAAACATTTTCAGTCCCCAATTTAAAAATTGAAAAGAAAACCGAACCTGAAGATGAAGAAACATGAAGTAGATAATAACTCTAAGTTACTAGAAAATATCATGGAAGAATCAGGTATAATGAGTAGCGAAGAATCTGAATATGGTACTGAAGAAGAAGAGATGTACCAACAAATGGGATTAATAAAATTAAAAGATATGGAAACAATACCCATTAATGAAGTCAAAAGAAGAGTGGATAAAATTGTTGGTAAAAATGTGTTAGATTTCAATGAAGTTGAGGAAGAGATAACACCTATAATGATAGAAGAGACTAATGAGGCAAACAGATCCTACTATAAAAAATATGAAGAAGGATCATGTAGCTATCGAATGCCCAATGTTAAACCTAAAGAGTTTTTAGAAAAAACGGCTAGATTTGGAGTAAGGATTATGCTAAATCATCGACCTAATAAAAAAGAACTCACTTTAGAACCAATAAGTGAAACTGGATATAAGCTAAATCTAGGTGGAGTAAGAAGACGAGAAGAAGTATTAGATTTTTGGAAGAAAAGCATGATGAGTGTCTTAAACCTAAATATAGATTGGAGATCATCAATTTTTTTAAATTACATAGAACACAGTCTGTATGGTATAGTAGCTGACTGGTATGAAGGAATACCTGAAGAATATAATGAAAATCTTAGAACAAAAGAATCTCCAGCAGAAATGTTTACCACATTATGTGAAGCTATAGACGAAGAGTTTGTAGGAGAAAGGGATGAAATTGACAAAAAATTTATTGAGTGGCAAAGAAAGTTAAACATTCTTGAAATCTGTAATATGAGATATTTGGATAACTATCTCTCTGAATTTGAACATTATTATTATAAGATAGGAGAAAACCAAACTAATCTTCAAATGCTCTTCGATAAGCTCCCAAAACCTATTAACGAAGAAATTAGTGATGGATATCATGAATGGAAAAATAGGTATAATTCTAGAGATACTTTGGGTAATAGAACGAAATTTATAAAAAGATGGGTAGAAAAGAAATGTCGAGAAGTGAAAGGAACACAACAAATGAAGAGACAATTTCTACCATGTTGGGATTTACCAAATGAATGGGGGTGTGATAGAAGAGATAATCAAAGAAGAAATAATTATAGAAAGAAAAGCTTCAACAAACAAAGAGGAGAAAATATCATAAGAAGTATTATAAGAAACCGTTTATTAAGAAAAGAAGGTTTTTTAGGAAAGCCTCTTACTGCCCTGAAAAGAAAAGAAATTGCAAGTGTTGGGCATGTGGCGAAACGGGGCATTATGCTAATGAATGCAAAAATAGGAAAAACAATAAGTTAGCAGAAACATTAGGAAGTATGGATTACATTGAAATATCCGAGGATGAAGCTATTGAATTAGCTTTAAGCAACAACAAAGGAGTTGTTGAAGTAGTTGAGGAAGAAGAAGGTGAGGAGTCGGATTATGAGGAAGTCAATGAGATGATGCAAGGAGAGGAAATAGATTCTTCAAATTTCACCGAAGAAGCCTTCGATTCAGGTGGAGAAATGACCACTCTAGCTCAACTCCAAGAAGCAGAGTCATCCATAGATGAAGAACAAATAGAAAACATGCGAAAATCAGGAGTCGAATTCCCGGTTATCGCTAAAGAACAGTTCTTCAAGAGACATTTCTTCCCAGCATTCTCTAAATTTGTGTGAGAAGAAATGCTAGGAGATATAGTAATAAAAAATAACGAAAATCAAGCTACTGAAATCAACCTAATTAATTGAAAAAATATTCAAAAACACAACAAGGACAAAAAGTACAAATATATTTATGTGTGTGGAATCCAAATATTCATCACTCCTCTACAAGATTTTGGTAAAAATGTGCACTGCATTAACTTTGTTTGTGACACTAGGCACAAGAGATTTAGTGACCAAACTATTAGTGGAGTAGTATGTAACTTGAGTCAAGGACCAGTGTCTTGGATATGTAGGCCAAACTATTATGTTAGTTTAGAAGACCAATTTGCATCTAAGTTTTTATCGTTAAAACTGTTAACTGAAGGGATTAATATGCATAAAGGAACTTGTCCTCTACAATTAAAGTGGAAGGTAGTATATAAGTTGGAAAATACCACCAATCCTCCAATGAGAACTCAAATGGTAGAAGCTGATAAATATGAGATTAGTGGACCAGGACAATTAGCAGTACCCGTTAAGGTAAAGCCAGAACAAATTAATCTAAAAACAGTTTGGGTAAATGCCTTTGAAAATCCTTCGACCACTAAATGTGAAAAGGTCTTAACAATTGATGAGGAAGGAAAAATCCATACAAACTCACATCCTCCATCAAGTTTAACAAGAAACAAGAGTCTTTCTAGGAGTCAAAGTTCTAGGTTCAATCCTAGTCTTAATCTTGCTCAAAGAAACCAGTTATCCCCTTCAATTAGAAGTGTTAAGGAAGAGAGTCCATTCCGAGTAGATGACGATATTGCTAGTCTTCTAGCAGTACTAAATAGGAAGTTAGAACTTAACAGCCTTGGAAGAACACTTCATGAACCAGCTAGACATAGTATAGATCTAGGATCAACATCAGTGTCTAGTTCTAGTTCTAGTGCTAGCTCAAACCCTTCATTTCTTCCAGCCACACCAGGAGAAGCGTCTACTTCTAGAGCTGATAAAAGGTTAATAGGGTTTAAAACAAAAACTATTAGTGAACCTGTCTATGAAGGAGACGAGGAATCAAATATGCAAATAGAAACGTTCATGAAAGTCACTAACCCAAATAGCATCTACAGCCCTATAACTATATGCATTGAAGGATTTAATGATTATCAATTATGTGCTTTCGTAGACAGTGGATGTTCTGTGTGTTTTGGAAAGAAATCTTTATTTCCAGAATTTATGTGGAAATCAGCATCCATACCTATTCAGGTAAGAATTGCTGATAATAGTATCATGACTCACTCAGAAGTCATTCTAGAGCTACCAATTATGCTAGGGGGTTACCCATGTATAATTCCTATATTATGGGCTACTGAACAAACATCTCATGACATGATATTAGGAAATAATTTCCAAAGGTTATATTCTCCATGTACTCAAAGTTTAGATAAAATGATATTTACTGTTAATGGAGAATTAGCTTGGGTAAGAAAAATGAAAGAAGCCTATACGCATCAAAAGATTGAAGTCACGCGCAGTAAGCGTGGTGAGGAGCATATTGTTCCTACACAAAGAGAATTTGCACTATTAATAGACGAGATAACTATAAAAGAACAAATTATTAATCAACAAAAGGATTTGTGTAAGGAGTTATACTCTGAAGACCCTTTAAAGTTTTGGGATAAAGATAAGTCATTTGCTAAGATAGAATTAATAGATCCTAAAACTGTTATTAGAGTAAGGCAGATGGTTTACACCTTTAAAGACCAACAAGAATTTAAGGAGCAAATTGATGATTTACTAAAAAAGGGTTTAATTAGAGAAAGTAAAAGTCCTCATTCTAGTCCTGCTTTTAGGGTTAGAAATCATGCTGAAGAAAAGAGAGGAAAGGCTAGAATGGTTATCAATTATAAGAAATTAAATGATAATACTGTCTTTGATGGATATTATATCCCTAACAACACAGTTCTATTTAATAGAATATAGGGAGCCACATGGTTCTTAAAAATGGACTGTAAAAGTGGATATTGGCAAATTAAGATGGAAGAAGACAGTATACCATTAACAGCTTTTAGTGCACCACAAGGTCATTATGAATGGGTAGTTATGCCATTTGGTCTAAAGAATGCACCACAAATATTTCAAAGGAGAATGGATAAAATCTTTAAGAATCTTAAGCATTGTTGTCTTGTCTACATTGATGATATCTTAATATTTTCAAAAACATTAGAACAACATATGCACGACCTTAGGGCTATAACTCAAGAATGTGTTAATCATGGCATCATCTTAGGACAGAAAAAATGTATTTATGCTATGCCAGAGATTGAATTTCTTGGGTTGAAGATTAAAGCTGGACAAATAGTATTTCAAGATCATATCCTAGAAAAGGTAGAAAAATTTCCTGATAAAATAGAGGATAGGAAGCAATTAGAAATATTTTTAGGATGTCTTACTTATGCCTCTGATTTTATAAAAAAATTGGCTAAATTAAGAAAACCCTTACAAGTCAAGTTGAAAAAAGAAGAGGTTTGCAACTGGACTAATCAGGATACAAAAGTAGTCCAAGAACTTAAAAAATGTTGCATGAATTTGCCAGTGTTAACTCTACCCAATGAGGAGGATGAACTTGTTCTTGAAACTGATGCTAGTAATTATCATTGGGGTGCTGTTTTGAAATTAAAGAAAGATAACAAGCTTTGCAGGTACAGCAGTGGAAGTTTCAACAAAACCGAATGTAATTACACTGTAATGGAGAAGGAGATTCTTGCTATCTTAAAAGGAATTAATAAATTCATAATTTTTCTTGCTCCAAAACCCTTTACAGGGAGAACTGATTGTAAAGGAATATTGGGATTTATCCATAATAATTTGGATAATATGAAAGCGCAAGGGAGGCTCCTGCGTTGGCAATTAGCCCTTAACCAGTTTTCCTTTAATATTGAACATGTGCAGGGATCAAAAAACTCATTAGCAGACAGCTTGACACGAGAACTTGCAAGTGAGAAAAATGGTGAACAGAGTACCACCTCCACAAGGAATTTTAAGGATGTATCACGATTATGGGTACGAGAATTTCTCTCCAGAAGAAATGGTCCGAATAGCCCACAATTCCCTATCTCAGCGTCCATCAAACGCAGAGAGGAGGGAACTTGAGGAGAAAGAAAAGTACCACAAGGGATGGGTGTCACCTCCCAGTCAGTTTAAAATTTCAATAATGGAAGAAGTTAGTAAGAGTAGGTGTCGTTATGGGTATCAATTGGTGAACCATTTGTGTTAAAATTGGAAATAACCAATAAAATACTTCAGCTCCCTTGGGAGCTCCAAGAAAAGCTGAAGGGTTATTGGAAGTATAAAGAGTTTCCACAATGGTATTCTTACGTGATGAGCAGAGATAGATGTCCGTACTATGATATTTGGGAAGAATGGGGAACTCTAGTTCTCTTTCGTGATAATTCTGGAATTGGAGGAATAAACCTTCCTGGTAATCCTTATGAAGATATGGGAATATTAAAGGCATGGGATTATGGAATGTGCAGCGACATATATGGAAAATTTCCTTATAAATGGAGTCCAATCAGAAAGCATTTCACCAAGTTTCAGAATTATGTGTTCAACAGAGTCAAGTAATCAGGGATAGAAGAAAAGCTAATCTGTTTTGTGCATGGAGCAAACATGAAGACAGAAGGAGGAAAATCAAGAGCACCTCACTACTTGATTAAGTTTGTTAAAGACCAGTTTTCTGCGGATCCAATAACATCAAGGCAACCAATCCTAAAAAATGCCACTGAAGCCAGAACCATGGGACTTTTCTACATCTATGAATACATCAAGCAGTATCAAAAAACCGACATGCTAATATTCAAAGTAGGATTCACCACTGTTATAATTCCGAAGGAGCTTCAACCATATTTTTCAGAAGCAATAGAGTCATCTGATTCAATCCAGGATTACTTATCAGCAATAGAATTTGGGAGATATCTATCGCCCAAAGGTCAAGACTTTATATGGGATAAGCTTATGGATTGGGATCCAGAATATTCAGAAAATTTGATGAAGCAATTAGAGCTCGACTTAGATGAAGATGCTGCTGCAGGATGGGAGGATAATGTTGGAGAAGAAGGCATGTACAACATCGAATACTGCATGGATTATTAACCATCAAAGACCACATCATGATGCCAAGCCACGTGGACCACCAGAAGGAATCTATTTAGTGTGATGTCTTTTATTACTGTTCAGTGTGCTTTTTCTTTTCAGAGTGATGAACACTGTTTGTACTTTTTCTTTTCAGAGTGGTGGCACTGTTTGCCATGTGAGTGGATTCCCTGAGACTTTGTCGGTAGCAAGTTGTAAAGAGCATTGATAGAGCATCCAATGCTCTCCAAGGCTCTATAAATAGGACCCTTGTAAGCTGAAGGAAGGGCACCGAAAAATCAGAAAACAAAGTCTGAATCTAGAGAAAGAGAAAGAGAAAGCTTTGAACTTGAAAGTGAAGCGGTGTTCCCTCACTCTAAGAGTTCAAATCCTTCTATGGATCTTTCTAGTTTGAGTGTTTGAGTGTTTTCAGTGTGTTTGTGTGCTTGTAATCCTTTCAAATTCAATAAAAGTTTGTTTTTAAGTAAGGGAAAACTACTTAATCGAAAACTATGTCTTAAATAAACCTCTTTCTTGAATACAAATCCTCCATCCACTAAAATTGAGAAATTTTAAGTTAGAGACTACGGTCTGAGGTAGGAAACGAAACAGATCTGTGCTGTGCTTGAGCTAAGGGAGTCCTGGTTGAGGATTAACAGCCCCTAGAAATCCGGAAGCTACAGGAACACCGGAGGTCCAGCGATACTACGCTCAGGTAACGGTCAAACCTCTCTAATTTATAATTTTCTTTAATTACGGAGCATGGTGGGCTTGTGTTCATAGAAAATAGTTTATTCATGCTATAGTTAGTAGATTATGGTAGTTAGTACCATTTAAAGTCATAAACTTTATAAACCATTTAAGTTTGGATATATTTGTAAAAGTTTAAAACTTTTGGATAAATCTAGTAATTTAACCTAAATTGAGGGCAAAATTGAAATAAAATTTAAAAAGCACTTTTGTGTCAGCGGGGCGCTGAGAAGGAGCCTTTCTTAAAACAGGGTTACAGTCATGTGATTCGCATGTAATCTTAATCTTGTCTGGATAGGTTAGACACATGTTCGAAGAAATTGATTACATCCGAGACTGAGAGGGACAAAATGTTGAACGCTTTGCATCTTTGTATGCCTTTTATCCAGGTAATTTGATAAATATATTATCCTGTATCTGCTCCTATAGAGTTTTGTGTTTTATCAATTTTTTTGGAATTGAAAGGTAGTGCTGAAAAGGATGCAGATATTAATTTTGTTGGTCATAAGAAGGAAAATCTCATTAAGGCTCCAAAAATATATTGGAAGTACACCCGTAAAGGAGTGCTTACTATGGAATGGATAAATGAAATTAAACTCACAGCTGAGAAGTAATTGGCAAGAGTTCATTTGGAGAGGAAAGAGCTGATTGATCATGTAACAGTTGAGACATAATCATATAATTAGTGGTGTCATCTCAAAATGTGCTCATATTTTGATCCCCTATGGCGCAGACCATTCAGAATTGTACATAAACGAGAAAGTCGGATTTCCGCCAAATTCGGGATTTTCTCATGAAATACCGAAAATAAAATACCCTATATCTCGAAACGTAGGCATTTTCTCGGGGTGGTTCGGTAAAAAGAAGTGCTTATATTTGGATCCTTTATCGCGTCGTCATCTTAGAATTCGAAAAGGGTAAAGTCGGATTTTGGTCAAAAATTGGCCTTGGGCTCGTGAAATTGAGAGTTTTAGACCCGATTTCTGCAGCAAAAGTCACTTTCTACTGGTGGTGTCATCTCAAAAAGTCCTTATATTTTGATCCCTTATGGCGCGGACCACTTAGAATTATACAGAAAAGAGAAAGTGGGATTTCAACAAAATTTGGGATTTGTTCGTGAAATACCGAAACTAAAATGCCCCATATCTCGAAACGTAGGCATTTTCTCGGGGTGGTTTAGCTGAAAGAATTGCTTATATTTTGATCCTCTAACACGTCGTCATCTCAAAATCGAAAATTGGCCTTGGGGTCGTGAAATTGGGAGTTTGAGACCCGATTTCTGCAGCAAAAGCCGCTTTCTAACGGTGGTGCCACCTCAAAATGTCCTCATATTTTGATCCCCAAGGCGCAAACCACTCAGAACTGCACAGAAAAGAGAAAGTGGGGTTTCAGCCCAATTCGGGATTTGCTCGTGAAATACCGAAAACGAAATGCCCCATATCTCGAAACGTAGGAATTTTCTCGGGGTGGCGCAGGAGAAAGAAGTGCTTATTTTTCGATCCTCTACCGCGTCGTCATCTCAGAATTCGAAAACGGGAAAGTCGGATTTTTGTCCCAAAATTGGCCTTGGGGTCGTGAAATTGAGAGTTTGAGACCCGATTTCTACAGCAAAAGCCGCTTTCCAACGGTGGAGCCGCCTCAAAATTTCCTCATATTTTGATCCCCCAAGGCGCGGACCACTCAGAATTGCACAGAAAAGAGAAAGTGCGGTTTCCGCCCAATTAGAGATTTGCTCGTGAAATACCGAAAACGAAATGCCCCATATCTCGAAACGTAGGCATTTTCTCGGGGTGGCGCAGGAGAAAGAAGTGCTTATTTTTTGATCCTCTACCGCGTTGTCATCTTAGAATTCGAAAACGGGAAAATCGGATTTTTGGCCCAAAATTGGCCTTGGGGTCGTGAAATTGAGAAATTGAGACCCGATTTCTACAGCAAAAGACGCTTTCTAATGGTGGAGCCACCTCAAAATGTCCTCATATTTTGATCCCCCAAGGCGCGGACCACTCAGAATTGCACAGAAAAGAGAAAGTGGGGTTTCCGCCCAATTCGGGATTTGCTCGTGAAATACCGAAAACGAAATTCCCCATATCTCGAAACGTAGGCATTTTCTCGGAGTGGCGCAGGAGTTATTTTTTGATCTTCTACCGCGTCGTCATCTCAGAATTGGAAAACGGGAAAGTCGGATTTTTATCCCAAAATTGGCCTTGGGGTCGTGAAATTGAGAGTTTGAGACCCGATTTCTACAGCAAAAGCCGCTTTCTAATGGTGGAGCCGCCTCAAAATGTCCTCATATTTTGATCCCCCAAGGCGCGGACCACTCAGAATTGCACAGAAAAGAAAAAGTGCGGTTTCCGCCCAATTTGGGAAATGCTCGTGAAATACCGAAAACGAAATGCCCCATATCTCGAAACGTAGGCATTTTCTCGGGGTGGCGCAAGAGAAAGAAGTGCTTATTTTTTGATCCTCTACCGCGTCGTCATCTCAGAATTCGAAAACGAGAAAGTCGGATTTTTGTCCCAAAATTGGCCTTGGGGTCGTGAAATTGAGAGTTTGAGACCCGATTTTTACAGCAAAAGCCGCTTTCCAACGGTGGAGCCGCCTCAAAATGTCCTCATATTTTGATCCCCCAAGGCGCGGACCACTCAGAATTGCACAGAAAAGAGAAAGTGCGGTTTCCGCCCAATTAGGGATTTGCTCGTGAAATACCGAAAACGAAATGCCCCATATCTCGAAACGTAGGCATTTTCTCGTAGTGGCGCAGGAGAAAGAAGTGCTTATTTTTTGATCTTCTACCGCGTCGTCATCTCAGGATTGGAAAACGGGAAAGTCGGATTTTTATCCCAAAATTGGCCTTGGGGTCGTGAAATTGAGAGTTTGAGACCCGATTTCTACAGCAAAAGCCGCTTTCCAATGGTGGAGCTGCCTCAAAATGTCCTCATATTTTGATCCCCCAAGGCGCGGACCAATCAGAATTGCACAAAAAAGAGAAGGTGCGGTTTCCGCCCAATTAGGGATTTGCTCGTGAAATACCGAAAACGAAATGCCCCATATCTCGAAACGTAGGCATTTTCTCGGGGTGACGCAGGAGAAAGAAGTGCTTATTTTTTGATCCTCTACTGCGTCGTCATTTCAGAATTCGAAAACGGGAAAGTTGGAGTTTGTTCCCAAAATTGGCCTTGGGGTCGTGAAATTGAGAGTTTGAGACCCGATTTCTACAGCAAAAGCCGCTTTCCAATGGTGGAGCCGCCTCAAAATGTCCTCATATTTTGATCCCCCAAGGCGTGGACCACTCAGAATTGCACAGAAAAGAGAAAGTGGGGTTTCCGCCCAATTCGGGATTTGCTCGTGAAATACCGAAAACGAAATGCCCCATATCTCGAAACGTAGGTATTTTCTCGTGGTGGCACAGGAGAAAGAAGTGCTTATTTTTTGATCCACTACCGCGTCGTCATCTCAGTATCGGAAAACGGGAAAGTCGGATTTTTATCCCAAAATTGGCCTTGGGGTCGTGAAATTGAGAGTTTGAGACCCGATTTCTACAGCAAAAGCCGCTTTCCAATGGTGGAGCCGCCTCAAAATGTCCTCATATTTTGATCCCCCAAGGCGTGGACCACTCAGAATTGCACAGAAAAGAGAAAGTGGGGTTTCCGCCCAATTCGGGATTTGCTCGTGAAATACTGAAAACGAAATGCCCCATATCTCGAAACGTAGACATTTTCTCGGGGTGGCATAGGAGAAAGAAGCGCTTATTTTTTGATCCTCTACCGCGTCGTCATCTTAGAGTTCGAAAACGGCAAAGTCGAATTTTTGTCCCAAAATTGGCCTTGGGGTCGTGAAATTGAGAGTTTGAGACCCGATTTCTACAACAAAAGCCGTTTTCTAATGGTGGAGCTACCTCAAAATGTCCTCATATTTTGATCCCCCAAGGCGCGGACCTCTCAGAATTGCACAGAAAAGAGAAAGTGGAGTTTCCGCCCAATTCGGGATTTGCTCGTGAAATACCGAAAACGAAATGCCCCATATCTCGAAACGTAGGCATTTTCTCGGGGTGGCGCAGTAGAAAGAAGTGCTTATTTTTTGATCCTCTACCGCGTCGTCATCTCAGAATTGGAAAACGGGAAAGTCGGATTTTTATCCCAAAATTGAGAGTTTGAGACCCGATTTCTACGGCAAAAGGCAATTTCCAATGGTGGATCCGCCTCAAAATGTCCTCATATTTTGATCCCCCAAGGCGCGGACCACTCAGAATTGCATAGAAAAGAGAAAGTGCGGTTTCCGCCCAATTAGGGATTTGCTCGTGAAATACCGAAAACGAAATGCCCCATATCTCGAAACGTAGGCATTTTCTCGGGGTGGCGCAGGAGAAAGAAGTGCTTATTTTTTTATCCTCTACCGCGTCGTCGTCTCAGAATTCGAAAACGGGAAAGTCGGATTTTTGTCCCAAAATTGGCCTTGGGGTCATGAAAATGAGAATTTGAGACCCGATTTCTACAACAAAAGCCGTTTTCTAATGGTGGAGCCACCTCAAAATGTCCTCATATTTTGATCCCCCAAGGCGCGGACCTCTCAGAATTGCACAGAAAAGAGAAAGTGGGGTTTCCGCCCAATTCGGGATTTGCTCGTGAAATACCGAAAACGAAATGCCCCATATCTCAAAACGTAGGAATTTTCTCAGGGTGGCGCAGGAGAAAGAAGTGCTTATTTTTTGATCCTCTACCGCGTCGTCGTCTCTGAATTCGAAAACGGGAAAGTCGGATTTTTGTCCCAAAATTGGCCTTGGGGTCGTGAAATTGAGAATTTGAGACCCGATTTCTACAGCAGAAGCCGTTTTCTAATGGTGGAACCACCTCAAAATGTCCTCATATTTTGATCCCCCAAGGCGCGGACCTCTCAGAATTGCACAGAGAAGAGAAAGTGGGGTTTCCGCCCAATTAGGGATTTGCTCGTGAAATACCGAAAACGAAATGCCCCATATCTCGAAACGTAGGCATTTTATCAGGGTGGCGCAGGAGAAAGAAGTGCTTATTTTTTGATCCACTACCGCGTCGTCATCTCATAATCGAAAAACGGGAAAGTCGGATTTTTATCCCAAAATTGGCCTTGGGGACGTGAAATTGAGAGTTTGAGACCCGATTTCTACAGCAAAATCCGCTTTCCAATGGTGGAGCCGCCTCAAAATGTCTTCATATTTTGATCCCCAATGGCGCGGACCACTCAGAATTGCACAGAAAAGAGAAAGTGGGGTTTCCGCCCAATTCGGGATTTGCTCGTGAAATACCGAAAACGAAATGCCCCATATCTCGAAACGTAGGTATTTTCTCGGGGTGGCACAGGAGAAAGAAGTGCTTATTTTTTGATCCTCTACCGCGTCGTCATCTCAGAATCGGAAAACGGGAAAGTCGGATTTTTATCCCAAAATTGGCCTTGGGGTCGTGAAATTGAGAGTTTCAGACCCGATTTCTACAGCAAAAGCCGTTTTCTAATGGTGGATCCGCCTCAAAATGTCCTCATATTTGGATCCCCCAAGGCGCGGACCACTTAGAATTGCACAGAAAAGAGAAAGTGGGGTTTCCGCCCAATTCGGGATTTGTTCGTGAAATACCGAAAACGAAATGCCCCATATCTCGAAACGTAGGCATTTTCTCGGGGTGGCGCAGGAGAAAGAAGTGCTTATTTTTTGATCCTCTACCGCGTCGTCATCTCAGAATTCGAAAACGAGAAAGTCGGATTTTTGTCCCAAAATTGGCCTTGGGGTCGTGAAATTGAGAGTTTGAGACCCGATTTCTACAGCAAAAGCCGCTTTCCAATGGTGGAGCCGCCTCAAAATGTCCTCATATTTTGATCCCCCAAGGCGCGGACCACTCAGAATTGCACAGAAAAGAGAAAGTGCGGTTTCCGCCCAATTAGGGATTTTGCTCGTGAAAACCGAAAACGAAATGCCCCATATCTCGAAACGTAGGCATTTTCTCGGGGTGGCACAGGAGAAAGAAGTGCTTATTTTTTGATCCTCTACCGCGTCGTCGTCTCTGAATTCGAAAACGGGAAAGTCGGGTTTTTGTCCCAAAATTGGCCTTCGGGTCGTGAAATTGAGAATTTGAGACCCGATTTCTACAACAGAAGCCGTTTTCTAATGGTGGAACCACCTCAAAATGTCCTCATATTTGGATCCCCCAAGGCGCGGACCTCTCAGAATTGCACAGAGAAGAGAAAGTGGGGTTTCCGCCCAATTCGGGATTTGCTCGTGAAATACCGAAAACGAAATGCCCCATATCTCGAAACGTAGGACTTTTCTTGGGGTGGCGTAGGAGAAAGAAGTGCTTATTTTTTGATCCACTACCGCGTCGTCATCTCAGTATCGGAAAACGGGAAAGTCGGATTTTTATCCCAAAATTGGCCTTGGGGTCGTGAAATTGAGAGTTTGAGACCCGATTTCTACAGCAAAAGCCGCTTTCCAATGGTGGAGCCGCCTCAAAATGTCCTCATATTTTGATCCCCCAAGGCGCGGACCACTCAGAATTGCACAGAAAAGAGAAAGTGCGGTTTCCGCCCAATTAGGGATTTGCTCGTGAAATACCGAAAATGAAATGCCCCATATCTCGAAACGTAGGCATTTTCTCGGGGTGGCGCAGGAGAAAGAAGTGCTTATTTTTTGATCCTCTACCGCGTCGTTGTCTCAGAATTGGAAAACGGGAAAGTCGGATTTTTGTCCCAAAATTGGCCTTGGGGTCGTGAAAATGAGAGTTTGAGACCCGATTTCTACAGCAAAAGCCGCTTTCCAATGGTGGAGCCGCCTCAAAATGTCCTCATATTTTGATCCCCCAAGGCGCGGACCACTCAGAATTGCACAGAAAAGAGAAAGTGCGGTTTCCGCCCAATTAGGGATTTGCTCGTGAAATACCGAAAACGAAATGCCCCATATCTCGAAACGTAGGCATTTTCTCGGGGTGGAGCAGGAGAAAGAAGTGCTTATTTTTTGATCCTCTACCGCGTCGTCATCTCAGAATTGGAAAACGGGAAAGTCGGATTTTTATCCCAAAATTGAGAGTTTGAGACCCGATTTCTACGGCAAAAGGCAATTTCCAATGGTGGATCCGCCTCAAAATGTCCTCATATTTTGATCCCCCAAGGCGCGGACCACTCAGAATTGCATAGAAAAGAGAAAGTGCGGTTTCCGCCCAATTAGGGATTTGCTCGTGAAATACCGAAAACGAAATGCCCCATATCTCGAAACGTAGGCATTTTCTCGGGGTGGCGCAGGAGAAAGAAGTGCTTATTTTTTTATCCTCTACCGCGTCGTCGTCTCAGAATTCGAAAACGGGAAAGTCGGATTTTTGTCCCAAAATTGGCCTTGGGGTCATGAAAATGAGAATTTGAGACCCGATTTCTACAGCAAAAGCCGTTTTCTAATGGTGGAGCCACCTCAAAATGTCCTCATATTTTGATCCCCCAAGGCGCGGACCTCTCAGAATTGCACAGAAAAGAGAAAGTGGGGTTTCCGCCCAATTCGGGATTTGCTCGTGAAATACCGAAAACGAAATGCACCATATCTCGAAACGTAGGAATTTTCTCAGGGTGGCGCAGGAGAAAGAAGTGCTTATTTTTTGATCCTCTACCGCGTCGTCATCTCAGAATTCGAAAACGAGAAAGTCGGATTTTTGTCCCAAAATTGGCCTTGGGGTCGTGAAATTGAGAGTTTGAGACCCGATTTTTACAGCAAAAGCCGCTTTCCAACGGTGGAGCCGCCTCAAAATGTCCTCATATTTTGATCCCCCAAGGCGCGGACCACTCAGAATTGCACAGAAAAGAGAAAGTGGGGTTTCCGCCCAATTCGGGATTTGCTCGTGAAATACCGAAAACGAAATGCACCATATCTCGAAACGTAGGAATTTTCTCAGGGTGGCGCAGGAGAAAGAAGTGCTTATTTTTTGATCCTCTACCGCGTCGTCGTCTCTGAATTCGAAAACGGGAAAGTCGGATTTTTGTCCCAAAATTGGCCTCGGGGTCGTGAAATTGAGAATTTGAGACCCAATTTCTACAGCAGAAGCCGTTTTCTAATGGTGGAACCACCTCAAAATGTCCTCATATTTTGATCCCCCAAGGCGCGGACCTCTCAGAATTGCACAGAGAAGAGAAAGTGGGGTTTCCGCCCAATTAGGGATTTGCTCGTGAAATACCGAAAACGAAATGCCCCATATCTCGAAACGTAGGCATTTTATCAGGGTGGCGCAGGAGAAAGAAGTGCTTATTTTTTGATCCACTACCGCGTCGTCATCTCAGAATTGAAAAACGGGAAAGTCGGATTTTTATCCCAAAATTGGCCTTGGGGACGTGAAATTGAGAGTTTGAGACCCGATTTCTACAGCAAAATCCGCTTTCCAATGGTGGAGCCGCCTCAAAATGTCCTCATATTTTGATCCCCAATGGCGCGGACCACTCAGAATTGCACAGAAAAGAGAAAGTGGGGTTTCCGCCCAATTCGGGATTTGCTCGTGAAATACCGAAAACGAAATGCCCCATATCTCGAAGCGTAGGTATTTTCTCGGGGTGGCGCAGGAGAAAGAAGTGCTTATTTTTTTATCCTCTACCGCGTCGTCGTCTGAGAATTCGAAAACGGGAAAGTCGGATTTTTGTCCCAAAATTGGCCTTGGGGTCATGAAAATGAGAATTTGAGACCCGATTTCTACAGCAAAAGCCGTTTTCTAATGGTGGAGCCACCTCAAAATGTCCTCATATTTTGATCCCCCAAGGCGCGGACCACTCAGAATTGCACAGAAAAGAGAAAGTGGGGTTTCCGCCCAATTCGGGATTTGCTCGTGAAATACCGAAAACGAAATGCCCCATATCTCGAAGCGTAGGTATTTTCTCGGGGTGGCGCAGGAGAAAGAAGTGCTTATTTTTTGATC